>CM050515.1:109378570-109576070 GCA_027563665.1 Antrozous pallidus | reverse complement strand
AGGTTCGGTAGAGATTACCAGGCGGAGGCGTGTGGGGCCTGGGCCTCCCTCCCCCAGTGACCTCCTGGGCCCGTGGTCCTGTGGGGAGACTTCCCAGCCCCGATCCCTTTTGCAGGGCAGGCTGTTTGCAGGGACAGGGGTGCAGGGCCGCGTCCCGCACAGAGTAGGGGCCAGCAGGCAAGCTTCGTGGGCCCCAGGGATGAACTGTCTTACAGGTGCCCAGTCCCGGGCCGTCCTCACACCGACCATGAAGGTGGGGCTGTCGTCATCCGTCACCCACGGTTCCCAGAATGCCCAGGGAGATGGAGTCCATGGCCAAGGTCGCACTGCCAGGACCCTGGTGGAGCAGGGATCCCAGAGGCCTGAGAGGATGAGCCGATGGCTCCAAGTGACCCCGCGGCCCGGGTGGGCCAGCGCCTCGGCTCCCGTGGCCTGCTGGGACCCGCGCTGTAGGCCCGGGCTCGGCAGACTTTCTGGAAAGGGCCAGGGAGTCGACCTCAGGTTTTGGCGCGGGGCCACGCTGTGACCGTGTGGTTACATGTTATCCCCGTGTGCATTAAAGAGGAACAGAGCCCGGGCTCATGCCCCTCCCCCCCCCCAGGTTTTAAAATAAAATAAAAGCTTGTCCGCCAGCCCCGCAGGCAGCACGGGGCCCTGGGCCGGCCGGGCTCCCTGGAGGGGTCGCCTGCTCTGCCGGCCACAGCGTCTCGGCCACAGCCAGCATCCTCTGGCTTCAGAGAGCAGCGGCAGGCAGGGGCCGGGCAGGGGCGCACAGGCCCGCTGTGCCAGGGCAGCCTTCCAGATGGACATGGAAGTGGACATGGCCTGTCATCTTCAGGTGTGAGGAAATAGGCTGCTTTTGACTTTCTTTTCACCCCTTCGCTGGCGGGCCCAGGGCAGAGGGCAGGAGCCAGCCCGGGCCTGGGAGGGCTTTTCGGCAGAAGCAGGGAGGCTGGGCTGGGAGAGGCTGGCCCTCTATACCTGCTGTGGGACGTGGTGCCTGGCCTTTTCCCGCTGGGTTAGCATGGCCCGCCATATTTCTAGGGGGCAACCCAGTACACCCCCCCTCCCCACCAACCAGCACCAATGATGGAGGTGATTGCATTCCCACAAGGTGGGAGGCGGAGGAGGCTTAAAACAATGACTCCCGTCCTTTCTGACTTTCTTCCTCCCCCTCTGGGGGGAGACTGTAATGAAAGCAATGTCTTTGTCACCGTCATTTAATGACTATGAATAGGCCAGAGATTTAGGGAAGGAAAGGTGTGTGTGTGTGTGTGATTGTGTGTGTGCGTTTGTGTGTGTGTGTATGTGTGTGTGTATGTGTGTGTCTCTGTCTGTGTGTCTGTGTGTGTCTGTGTGTATGAGTATGTGTATGTGAGTGTGTGTATGTGTGTGAGTCTGTGTGTGTGTGAGTGTGTGTGTCTGTGTGTGTGTGTATGTATGTGAATGTGTGTGTATGTGTGTGAGTGTGTGTGTCTGTGTGTGTCTGTGTGTGTGAGTGTGTGTATGTGAGTGTGTGTGTCTGTGTGTGAGTGTGTGTGTGTGTGTGAGCGTGTGTATGTGAGTGTGTGTGTCTGTGTGTGGTGTGTGTATGTGTGTGAGTGTGTGTGTGTATATGAGTGTGTGTGTATGTGTTTGTGTGTGAGTGTGTGTGTATGTGTGTGTCTGTGTGTGAGTGTGTGTGTGTCTGTGTATGTCTCTGTGTGTGTGTGTGTGTGTATATGAGTGTGTGTGTATGTGTTTGTGTGTGAGTGTGTGTGTGTCTGTGTGTGTCTCTCTGTGTGTGTGTGAGTGTGTGTGTGTGTGTGTGTGTGTGAGTGTATGTGTGTGTGTTTGAGTGTGTGTGCGCGCGCCTGCGCACATGGGGCGAGGATTAGGTTCCTGTCCCTCTTGGTTTGAATGTTGCTTGTTGTCAAGTTGGCATCTGACGTGGTTCCCATGGCAACCGCTTGTTGTGCAGGGGAGGGTCACGCACCTACGATCTCCGTGAAAAGGCCAGCGGCAGGCTGTTCACTGGTTAGTGCTTTTGTCTCTCTTGATGGGTTTGAGTTTAACCTTGAAACCAGGTGTCTCAAGGGCGAAGCACGTTCAATAAGACACGGTGTGCGTCACACCCGGGGACCAGGAGCCCCGGGCTCACTGGGGCCGGGTGAGCTGCCACCCCCAGTGTCCCCAGGATCCTAGGTGACAGTCATCGCCCCTGCTCCCTGCTGACTGCCTGGGGGGGCAGGGATCGGAGCCGGAGCCAGGGAAGTCACGTCGGCCTCCGTCCTGGTTCCTGTCCGGCTGCTGCAGGGCTTCCCTCCCCGCAAGGCGCCACCTGGTCCTTCACTTTGCCGACCTCTGAGGAGTGTGGTGATTGAAGGCAGCCATGGAGGCAACAACAGGCATTGCCTGGGTCCTGGCGTGGGCCTGAATCTCCACAGAGCCACGCAGCCACCCATCCACCTCGTGGGCAGGTGCTGGACACACGGGTGCAGACAACAGCTGGTCCCGGCCCCGTGGGACTTACAGGCCAGTGGCAGGCACAGGCGCTGAACACATACATACCCGATGAGTAGAAAATGACCTGTCGTGGTCAGCGCTAGTCAAGTTCAGCCAGGATAGAGTACGGTCATGTGTGTAGCTCCCTGGGGTGCAAGGCTCTGAACACCCCAAAGTGAATCAGGCACGGGGATCGGGATGGGGGGCACGGAAAGCTGGTGGCATGCGGCCCCAGGGCCACCCCCTTCTCAGCGGGTTTTAGGATGACTGTTTACTCATTGACCCTGAAAAGGTAGAGGGTTCCTACCTCTAGGTGACGGTCTCCATCCGTTTGGGCTGCTGTCACAAAATCCCATAGTCCGAGGGGCAAAAGGGGGGATTCCCTAAACAACAGAAATTCATTTCCCACAGTTCTGGAGGCTGGCATCCAAGGTCAAGGCACCGGCAGGCTCAGGACCTGGCGAGAGCTCTGTGCCTGGCTCGGAGGTGAGCTCACACGGAGAACGGTGAGAGAGCTGTCTCTTTTAAAGGGTTTTTTTAAAAAAATATGTTTGATTGATTTCAGAGAGGAAGGAAGGGGGAGAGAGAGATAGAAACATTGGTGATAAGAGAAAATCATTGACCGGCTGCCTCCTGCACACCCCCTACTGGGGATGGAGCCTGCAACCCGGAATCGAACCGTGACCTTGTCGGACGATGCTCCACCACTGAGCCACACCATCAGGGCATGTCTGAGCCTCTTCTATCAGGGCACGATCCCATTCATGAGGCTGCTCCCCTCTCCCCACCCTGAGACCTAATCACCGCCTCACGCCATCACAGTGGGGTGAGGGTTCAGCATGTGGCTCTGGGGGAATGGACATTTGGCCCGGCAGGGAGGATTACAGGGATGGTGCAGGCAGAGCCCTCAGCACACTGCGTGGCCCGAGGAAGCTCGAACGGCTGCCGGCACGTCGTCACTGTGACGGAGCGGGTGGAGGACGCTGGCCTCCTTCACACAGCTGCCCTCTCCTCCACCCCCTGGAGAGAACCCCGATCGGGCATCAGGAGGTCTCGATGCTCCTGTTCACCAACAAGGCACATGAGTTCATGGGTCTCGGTGGCTTCTGATCCCAGTGTGTTGGGGCTGGAGGGGGGCAGCCGAGGTAATGGCGTCTTTTGAGGGGACTCAGACTCAGCACCGAGGTTCGGGCTGCAGCAACAGCCCTTGTCTCACAGTTGTTCCGGGGAGACTCACTGTGTCCAGTCCCTTCCACCTCCAGCGTCCGAGACCCTGGTGAGAACAGGGGTGTGGGAGGACGGGGCAGGTGCTCCAGGGTGACGTGTGGGAGGAAGTGCAGGCTGAGTCCCTCTTTCCTCCTCCTCCTCTTCCCCCTCCTTCCTCTCCCTCCTGGCCACGTTTGCGTGTGCGCCCCCCCCTCCCTCCCAGGCTGCCTTTGACCTCGTGTTTGCATGATGCTCTCATGTGCATCGCTCTCCCCGGGGCCCTGGGTGCTGGGCCTTGTCTAGGTCGGTTTGGTGGACACAGAAAACTGTGATCACAAAAGGAGGTGATGGCTTGTTTAAGGTTCCACCATGGGGTCAGGGCTGGAGTCCTCGCCCACCGATATGAAATCTGTTGCTTTGTCTATTCCGACAGAGCTGGCTGCCGATTGGCTGTTGCTTTGATGGGTGGGCGTGTGTGGATGGGGGATGAAGACGGGGCGAGGGGGGGGGACGGACAGGACCACCTTTGAGGGGAGACCGTGGACCAGCCCAGGTGTGCCCGGCCTGGGCTTCAGTCCCGGTGAGGGCTGGAACTCTTTGAGACGAATTCCAATCACTGGAGTCAACTTTCCGAATGCAACGGCCCCCCAGCGTTAGGCATGTTCAGAAGGGGCCGGAAGGGGGGCTGGCTTTGACTCGAGCCAGACGACAGGGAAGAGCGACTGGTTGCTCGTTGAATCAGCCTTGATGGTGCGGCTGAGATGATGGCTCGGGGGATGAGAGTCCATTTATCTGGTTCGTTCCCACAGTCTAATTGGAAACGCGGAATTGCCACTTAAGACGACGGTAACGGCGCGTCTTGAAGCTATGAAGCGACAATGAGCTGCGAGGTTCCGTGCGGGCGCCCGGCGCTCTGACTGCGGCGAGAGGTTTTATTTGAAATTAGAGAGTGGAAATTGCCGATCGATGCCGCGAGAGCGGGAGGAACGGCGTCTCGGCTGCGCTACGGGAAAGGGTAACCGGAATGGAGATGTCCTATTTACCTTCTACCCAATCCCAGCTCCTGCCACGTAACGGCCACGCAGACAAACCCGTGGCGGGTTCGTGAGCGGCGAAGACGTCACTCGGAGTTTCCACCCGCAGACAGACCTCGCCGTGACTTGGGTGAGTCTGATGGCAGCTTGGGTTTGGGGGAGCTGATGGGAGGAGAGCGGGGACCCTCGTGAGCTGGTCTGCCTGAGCAAAGTGAGCAGCCTGCAGCTTTGCCTTGCCCAGCCCACCTGTGACCTGAGGACGCTGTGAGCTCTGCTTTCTCAACTGGAAAAGTTCGGTCATGATTTAACAAACAAGTGGAGGCCACCCAGGAAGATCTGTCCTCACAAATGCTCCCACAGCTGAAACCGGTTTGGCTCAGTGGATAGAGCGTCGGCCTGTGGACTGAAGGGTCCCAGGTTCGATTCTGGTCAAGGGCATGTACCTTGGTTGCAGGCACATCCCCAGTAGGGGGTGTGTAAGAGGCAGCTAATCGATGTTTCTCTTTCATCGATGTTTCTGACTTTCTATCCCTCTCTCTTCCTCTCTGTGAAAAATCAATAAAATATATTAAAAAAAAGAGTGTGTTTGCCATTCTCTATAGTTCTATGGCTTTCCTGGATGCAATCCTTATCATTAAAAAAAATAAAAATAAAAAAAATGCTCCCACAGGTAGCCGTGGTGACGGGAGGAACTGTTCCGACAGCAGACGGGAGGGCCGGGGGTTTGCATGAAGCAACTTCAGATGTGAGTTCTCGGCGGCGGCGGAAGACTCACAGCTTTTCTTTCCTGGGCGATGGGCACAGTTTGGCGACACGAGTTTTGACCGTGATTGGTTTGTTCATACAAGAACTATGTTTTGAGCACCTACTGTGCGCCACAGGCGGTGGGCACAGTGAAAATTCCTGTGTGCACAGAGCCTTTGTTCTGGTGGAGGGCGCACACATCAGTAGCTTTTATAGAATGGGATGAGTGTGGCAGGAGAATAGGTGAGGGAAGGGGGTAGGGTAACCGGGGAAGGCGTGGGTGTCCTTTGCAGGTTGCTACAGGATTGTCAAAGCAGGGAGGAGGGGAGACGTGGCTGTGGGGGCAGAGCAGGTGCAGCAGCAGGTGCGAAGGGCCCGCGGTGGGCACGTGCTTCGGTCCCATGAACGGGAATGTCACATGGACATATGCCAGGTCGAGGCTGGGGGCGAGGTGGAGGAACTTGACCCAGAGTCGAAGTCTTCACTGCTGTGTCCCCTCTTGCATGCCCCAGGACTCCTCCTGTGTCTGGAGGCCTTGCGGTTGGATGGGAGGCCATCTGGGCGTTTCTTGGGGAGGTGAGAGAGTGCGGAGTCCAACCCTAGTTTTCTGCTTCTGGACAAGCTCTTCCACATGCCTATTTGCCTGTCTCCAGCCTCCTGCCCACTGAAGCTGCCTTGTGTTTCCCCTGGAGTAGTTCCTCTCCTCGCCTCCGCTCCTGCTCCCCTTCCATCCACCCCCCACGGAGTACCTGCAATCTAATTTTAGCAGCCCCCTGCCCCCCCTCCCCCCAGCTTACAAGTCTTCAACAGCATCCTGAGGCCTTTAGCTCGAGTCCTTAGTCTGTCATGTGAGCACACAGTGCCGCCTGGCTGTGCAGCCTTGTCCCCTCCTGCCACCGTGACCTGATTGGTGAGACTATTTGTTCGCTGTCATAGCGTCCACCACGGAGTCCAGATGCCTGCCCACGAGGGCAGGGAGCCCTTCAACTGCTCACCGCCACCCACCTCTGCACTGGGATACGTTCCCTACCAACTTCTTCCAAGAAGGTTCGCGGTTTCCAAGATGTCAGCCCCTGGTGTGCTCCTCTGACCCCGGTCCTAGGGGTGGGGTCAGGGGACTTTTAACTCTGCTTTGATAGACGATCTCCTCTACGGTTTCACTCTGTTTGATGTGCGTGCGGGTCCAGCTGTGTCCCCAGCCCACGACCAGGGGCCCCGCTGTGTTTGTTGGCCTGGCTCGGTGGAGTCTCAGACCCGTTTTCTGGAGGGCTCAGTTCTAAAATTCCCGTGAGTCTGCTCAGACTTGATTACTCCCCTTTCTTTTCTCTGCTTGATTTCCTCAGGAACAGATTTCCTTCTTTCGTGTAGAGTATATTTTTGTACATTGCTTCAAATTCATTATGAAATAGTATAGGAAATGAGTTTTCTTTAAAACACACACACACACACACACACACACACACACACACACACTCACACACACTGAAATCAAAGCCATGCTGAGAATCGGATAAACTAGGGGTGTATGTTGGGGGCCAGGAAGGATCGAAGTCACAGCCTGGCGTAGTCCTCCATGGTTCGTGGTCCTGATGTGGACCCTCTTCCCATCCCCACTGCTCTGTCTGCCCAGTTACTGCACCTCATCTTTCTGGCCCATCTTGGGAGCTATCATGAATCCAGCCCAGCCACACTTTGTTGCCATGACAAAGTCTTGCCACACCTTTTCCCCCAGAGCCTGGGTCGAGCTCACTCGGACCAGTGTCCTCTCTGCCTTCCATGCTTGCTGAGGTTTTGCAGAGAATGAGCTGGCATTGAACGCTGTGCCTCAGCTTCCCAGGTTCCTCATTCAGCTTTCACGTTCTGGCTTCATTGTCTCATTAGAGCTCCTGGGACCCATGCACGCCTGGAGTATCTTGGGATGGCTGTGTTTTGATGATCCCCCAAATTTTCCCTGGCCTCCCAGAAACTCTTTGGCTTGGGACATATTCTTCCTTTTCATGCAAAGTGTGTCTCTTGTGAAAATCATGTTGTTGGGTCTTGATATTTTTTTTATGCCAGCCTGAAAATCTCTGCCTTTTCATTGGAACACTTAGTCCATTTATGTTTAATGTAATTATTGTGATAGTTCAGTTTAAGTTTGCCATCTTGCTATTCATTTTCCATGTGTCCCATCTGTTCTTTTGTTCCTCTTTTTAAATTTCTCTTGCTTTGAGTATTTTTTAGTATTGAATTTTCTTTTCTTTGTTGGTTCTTTGGCTATACTTCTTTGTGCTATTAAAAATTGTTGTAATATACACATTTAACTTATCACAATCTATCATCTATACTAATAAAAGGGTAATATGCTAATTGGACCAGACATCTTCCGGACATCCTTCCAGACAAAGCCACAGTGGCAAGAGCTGAGGCAGAGGGAGTTAGGGTGATCAGGCTGGCAGGGGAGGAGCAGTTAGGGATGATCAGGTTGGTAGGGGAGGGCAGTTAGGAGTGATTAGGCTGGCAGGGGAGTAGCCAATTCCAAAATCTCTTTCATATCTCTGTCTGTGTCAGCTGACTTTCTTTTCTTGGTCATTTGGTATATTTTTCCACTTACACTCATGTGTAGTAAATTGTGATTATATGCTCAATATTGTAGGATGTCACATTGATGAGAGTATGGATTGTTGTTTTCCTCTATAGATTGTTGGATATTGATTTATCGATCAGTAAATGTATTTATTGGTGGATTAGCTTGATCCCGTGAGGATTGTTTCTTTAAATATTGTTATTGTGAGTCTCATGTAGATTTTACTTACAGGCTAGTTTAACCCTCTTCCTAAAGGACGACCTTTCTGGAGATTCAGCCGAATGCCTGGAGGGTTTATTGGTGTCTCTCTACCGTGGCTGTTTGAAATGTCAACATCTCCCGGCACTGTGTGCTCTTCAAAATCTCTACTCAGCTTGCCACTCCCAGCAGCTGTACCTGGTGGGTCACAGCGTAGCTCTCTCCTGCACATGTGCAGCTGAGCATATGGTCAAAGATGGCGAAGGGGCTCTGCACGGTCCCTCGTATATAAATTACTAGAGGCCCGATGCACAAAATTCGTGCAAGAGCCTTGGCCCTCGCAGCAGCAGCTTTGTCCAGAAGGTCGTCTGGAAGGTCATTTGGCTGTCCTATCTAATTAGCATATTACGCTTTTATTATCATAGATACTATTGTGGCTGTGACCCCCACCCCCCAATTACATAATCCAGGTTTACACCTGTTTTCAAAGAGAGGGACGATCTGGGACCAGCTACTTCATCGCTGTCAGAAGCAGAAGTTGTGCCCTATCTCCCCTTACCTGAGCCTGAATGTCGCAAACCACCGTTCAAGCCCAGTTTTCTTCTCTAGAAGCGAGTGATGATTCTCCGTTCTTTTAAGCAAGTGGGTTAGTGCCCTGTCCTGGCTGTGCTGAGGCAGAGGGATGGGAGGAGGCGAGATGAATCCTGAGGGGTGCGAGCATCCAGAGAGCAGGTGGCTGTAAACCTGCCCTAAAGTCGCACAGTGTCGCTGCAATGGGAGAGTCATTCCTGGTGTGACCGCTGTGATCGGTAAACAAACAAGGAGTAACGTCATGATCTCCGTTTCACTCGGCAGTTGTCAGAGCTGGGCTCCTTGTCTGTCTCCTGCTCAGACCGGAAACTCCATCTTTACCTCCCCACGCCCAGCGCGGTGCTGGGTTCTCTGGCCTGACGGGTCCTCAACACAGACGCCCAACGCATCGTAGGCGTGCACCCAGCTCTCCCTCGGGGTCCACATCCCCCATTCCCCCATCCACCCCGTTTCCTTCCAATAGAGCAGACCTTTTCCCAAGCCTGGCGGATTTAGCTTCGGCACGGGGGTGAGCCTTGCGGGTCAGCCTGGCCAGGCCACTTGTCCCATCCAACACACTCAGAGCTGCTGCTGTGAAAAAGTCCTTTGTGCCACTGCTGGGGCGAGGCCACCCACACACCACCTTGACGACCTTCTGTCTCAAGACCGTAGCATCAGCTCCTGCCTGAATTCCAGCCTGCTGGCCGGCCCTACAGATTTCAGACTCCTGCCCTCAAGGTCACCCTCCCCGGCGTGGCCAGCCTGCCGCCTGCCCGGTGGACGTCGGACTTGCCCGTGTGCCCACGTCCCACGCGTCAGTCCCTCACAGTAAACCTCTTCTCCGTGGGTCACGCTGGTTCTCTTTCTCTGGAGAACTCTGATTGATACGTGAGGTCCTGAAAGACATTACCCCCTGCCCCCTGTCCCTTAGCCCTCCTGTTTGTTCAGCTGGTTTGTTCTCAGGACACCGATTCCTGAACGTTCTCTCCCACCAGGTGAGAAGAGGGGCCTTTCTTTGGCGTCTGCCTCTCCCTTGGTGCCAGCCAGACTTGGAGTCCCAGCGGGAAAGGGACCTTGATCACCGTCCCCGGGGTGGGGGACACTCCTGGTGAAAATTCCTCCCCTTCCCCCAGGCGGCCTGTGCATTGAGATTTGGCCATCTGAGACGCCTGATGAGTCTGCCACGGCTTGGAGCGTTGAACAAGCTAGTTTCGCGTTCCCAGGCCATGCCTGCCTCGCCAATTTCGGCATGGGCATTTTTCTCGTTGATTGATAAGTGGGAACGTGGGCACACGGTCTCGTGTGTTCGGTCGAGAGCACGGAGAGTCTGAGGCTGGATCTGTTTGTTTTGCTTCTGGGAACTGGAGAGCAGGACGTGTTGGCCACACGCTGACAGGTATGTCACCTCCCGAGGGACCGCAGGCGTGGGCGCCTGAAGAGTCACGCCGCCTTCGACATCCCCTCCCCGGGTTCCACAACCAGACAAACAGACATATGGAGGATGCTAAAGTTAGGAGCCGCGATGGGGGGGGGGGGGGGGGGCGGGGGGCGATGTTCCGAGGCACCGTGTTCCGCGCGGAGCCCCATCCTGCGAGGAGCCGTCTATTTTTACGGAGCTCTCGTGCTTACGGTGAGAGATGGAATTATTAGTCTGAGGTTGGCTCACATCATCAGAGCCTCGGATTCTTGGCAGAGCCTCGCGCAGTCTGTTCCAGGCGCTGGCTGCCAGGGACGGAGCCTGTGCCGGAGCAAAAATAGGTCTTCCTGCCGAGACCTGCCGAGCTACCGGGGAGGCGCCGCGCCAGGGGAGCTCGGTTCCCCGATCTGCAGAAAGTTTCCTCCGTCTCAGGCAGGCGTGCCCGGGGTGGGGGACTGATCCCAGGAAATCGTACCATTTCCGCGGCACCGGGGACGGGGTGGGCAGCTTGGCAGCCTGGCCGGCTTGCAGGAGAGTTTTGCATGGAAAGTGCATATGCAGATGACATCTTCACTCCAACTTGCCGCGTGTCTGGGAGGCTGGGTGCAGCCTTGGCCCTGCCAGAGTTTGCTTTTCGGGGGGGAAGAGAGGGGGAGCGGTGTCAGTGTTAACCCCGTGGCTTTCCGTTTGCAGTGCCGGGGAGCATCGGTTTCCGTCTTTCTTTATGTGAAACAGCGTGTGGGACTCTCAATAGCCACTATTGTCACTTGCGTTTTTTTCTAGTGAACCCTGTAGAAATGCGTCCCAGCTCTCATCCTGCCTCCTGTTTCGGGGCGGGGGGCGTCACCCAGCATGACCCCCTGGTGAGTAGGCCTCAGAGCACAGGAGTCTTGGTGCATGTTTTTCACGATGAAGCTCCATGGTCAGTGATTTCTTCCTTCTCAGCAAGCCGAGAGCACCTTCCTGGGATGGAAACTGGTGACTCGAGAGCAGAGTGGTGTCAGCCCCTCGCTCTGCTGACCGAGGAGGCGGGGCTCTAGGTGGGAGTGGCCCAGAGTGAGTGAGAGGGTGAATTGAGACTAGGACTCATGTCAGGAGATTCTTGTCCAAGATCGATTGTCTTTTTGGACCACATGGTAGGGGAGAGGAGGTGGGGCAGAGTCTGCAAATGACAACCTGTAGGTCAATTTGATCTGCCTCGTGTGTGTGTGTGTGTGTGTGTGTGTGTGTGTGTGTGTCTGTACCCTCTCCAATCTGGGACCCCTTAGGAATGTCTGACTGCTCATTTAGGCCCCATCAGGTAGGATTGGGCCTAAACGGGCATCAGACATCCCTCTCACAATCCAGGACTGCTGGCTTCCAACTGCTCTGCCTGCCTTCCTGATTGCCCCTAACCGCCTCTGCCTGCCAGCCTGATCACCCCCTAACCACTCCCCTGACAGCCTGATTTCCCCTAACTGCCCTCCCCTGCTGGCCTGATTGCCCTCAACTGTTCTCCCTTGCAGGCCTGGTCTCTCCCAACTGCCCTCCCCTGCTGACCATCTTGTGGTGGCCATCTTCTGTCCACATGGGGGAAGCCATCTTTGACCACATGGGGGCGGCCATCTTGTGTGTTGGAGTGATGGTCAATTTGCATATTACTCTTTTATCAGATAGGGTATTTTTATTGAGAGGAAGAATAGGGAGAGAGAATTATTGATCGGCTACCTGCTGCACAACCCCTACTGGAGATCAAGTCTGCAACTCGGGCATGTGCCCTTGATCAGAATCAAACCTGGGACCCTTCAGTCCACAGACGGACTCTCTACCCACTGTGCCACACCAGTGAGTGCTGCCTCCTGTTTTTGCACAGCCTTCAAGCTGGGCCGAGTTTTACTTTTTTAAATGGCGGACAAGGAACCAGGAGGCACATGACAATGCCCTGGAACTCGAGTGTCAGTGCCGATAAAACATGTGCTGCTAGGACACAGCCACGCCTGTTGGTTTGCTTGTCATTTGTGGCTGCTGTTGTGCTGTGAGGGTGCTTATTGTGGCTGTGAGCTCTGAGGCCTCCAAAGCCTAGAACCCACTCTACTGAAAACTGTGCCAACCCTGCCGCCCCACAGTCCGGTGCCCCTTCTCTGACGGTGGGCACTTCCTTCTACTTCCGTCAAGCCCATTCATCTATTGCTGGCTTTGGTTCTGCCATGTATATTGAGGATCTATATCTTTATGGTCAAATTCAAGTTAATTTGTTTATTGGGCATTTCGGTTATGCATTCATGCACATTTTTATTGATTTCAGAAAGGAAGGAAGGAAGAAGAAATAGAAATATCAATGATGAGAGAGAACCATTGATTGGCTGTCTCTTGCATGCCCCCTACTGGGGCATTGAGCCTACAATCTAGAGTGACTACCATTTTCCAGACTCTGGGTCAGGCAGGTTCAGATTGCCTGCAACTAGGATGGTCTTCTCATTCATTCATTCATTCATTCATTCATTCAACAAATGGTGATATTTACAAAATGCATGTCTTGTGCCAGGTGCCTGGTGAGAAAAATATATTCAGTTGAGAGGAAGACAGACAAGGACTCTTGTGTTCTAGAGGTGGACACAGACAGTGATGTCAGGCGCCTTAAGAAAACAGAAGCCCAGATCTACGGAAACAACGGCTGGCTCCGATACAGCCTCAAGGAGGGGTCCAGGGAGGTCTCTGGAGGAGGCAATGTGAGCGGAGACTGAAGGAGGAGCCATATCTGTGAAGATCAGTGGGACAGCATTCGGAAGGAGACAAGAATAAGAGCTAATGCCTTTGGTAAGCATGGGATTGGAGTTCTGCAGAAGCCGTAACCCTAACCCCAACCTTAACCCTAGCCCTAGTTCTAGACCTAATTCTAATACTATCCCAAACCACAACCCTAGCCCTAACCCTGACCCTAGTCCTAACACTAACCCTAGCCCTAGCCCTAGCCCTAGCCCTAGCCCTAGCCCTAAGCCTAACCCTAACCCAATCCTAATCCTCACCCTTACCCTAACCCCATGTTCGGCAAACTGCGACTCGAAAGCCACATGCGGCTCTTTGGCCCCTTGAGTGTGGCTCTTCCACAAAATACCACAGTCTGGGCAAGTCTATTTTGAAGAAGTGGCATTAGAAGTAGTTTAAATTAAAAAAAAAATTAGGCTCTCAAAAGAAATGTCAGTCGTACTGTTGATATTTGGCTCTGTGGACTAATGAGTTTGCCGACCACTGCCCTAACCCTAACACTAACCTTGGCCCTAATCCTCTCTCTCACCCTAACCCTCACCCTCACCCTCACCCCAACTCTAATCCTAGTCCTAGACTTAGCCCTAACCCTAACTCTAGCCCTAGCCCTAGCCCTAACCTAACCCTAGCTCTACCCCTAGTTCTAACCCTACCCCAACAGTGAGCTCCAGAGGTGAGCAGATCACACAGGCCCTCTAAGGTGCTGAGAACCTGCAGTGGGACCTGCTGAGGAGTAACAAGCCTACAATGGACAGTTAGCCTTGGGCAGGCCGGCTGCTCTCTGGATTATGTCTCATCCTCCCATCACACCCGCAAGGAGACGCCCCCTGTGGTCCTCACTTCATTGTCAAGGCTATGGAGGGGGAATTCCGGTGTCAGGGGAATCAGGACGAATCCGTGGTGGTCCCAGGCAGACATGACATCCTGTGGTCTTCATGCCCCGACTTTACAGAAATTTTCTCTGCCGCCGGCAGGAGCAGCTGGACCCCGGGGCCACCATGTGGGTGCTTCTGGAACACAGGTGACTTTCCAGGACTTGGGGTGGGGGGTCGGGGGTGGGGAGCGCATTCACCGTGAGATTGGTCTCAGCTGCCGCCGGCTTCAGGCTGTCCTTCAGGCAGGACACAGAACAGGACACGCTCTCTCTTTGCCCCGAGCTGAACTTGAACTTTCCAGGGGCGGACGTGGGTTTTGGGAGGGGTTGGTCTGCCGGGCGAGCGGGTCGGGGAAGGGGCAGCACTGGAAGGAAGCAGGGCGAAGCCGGCCTTTGGGCCTCGGTCTCAGCCTTCTAAACCCTTCGCTTCTCTGATTGATACTTTTCAATTATTCCTTCCCATTTCACTGACATTTGAAATGCTATTTTTTTGTCCGAGCGATAACTTCAAACGCCGAGGTTCCCTGGCCCGGGCAGCCCCGTCGAGCTGCAGCGGTAAATTGCTTCCTTGTACAACATAATGGCACTGACAGGCTTTTGCTAGGGAAATGAGGGCGCCCGTGGGACACGCCGATGATAAGGCGTCCGGTTTTGAAATTGTATTTCTCTGTATCGGAATTAAATCTGGACTTTATATTTCTGGGCTGCCATGCTCCGGGGCTGGCCCCTATACAGTGCACCCCGAGACTGACAAGCTGTGCTTACACAGAGGCTCTTGCGCTTAAATTGGATCTGGGCTTTTATGCGCGCTCCCTATTATTAGCTATTAAAATCTCTCAAACGGCACCCCCTTCCACAGCCCGGCTTCTTCCTCACCGTCGTGTTTTTTTCTCTCTTCGGTTTTAAAGAGTGATAAGGTTTCCAAACCTAAAACCCAGACGATGGGGAGGGGGTGGGAGGGCACGAAGAGGTGTTGTCGTGTTTTTGGCAACCACTCCCGCTCGGGGGCTGAAATTCAGTGTAAAATTAGCGCACGCTCAGTAAAAGGCGGTGTTGATATTCCATGGCTCCTGGGGGTAGGGGGGTGGGGGCGCGGGGTGTCTGGTTTTCATGACAATAGGGGTCCAGGGCTGAGCGTGTAATACGGGAGCTGAAAGGCCTTGTGTGGCAGAGGGAAAGTTGGGGGGCCCTCTTCTGAGGCTGCCTGTGACCCCTGAACTCTGTTTCCCGTTCTCTTCCCTTGTCGCTCGCATGTCTGTCTGCTTTCCCTGCACCCCTGAGTCCCCCCGCCCCAACCCAATCCCCCCAGGAAGAGTTAAACACCAAAGTCACATGCCCCCCCCCCCCCCCAGGCTTTTGCAAGGGCACCAGCTCTGACCACGGTCTCACGTGGCCGCTCAGTGAAAGCTTTTATGAACATACCAGCGCCCAGCCGCGTAAAGGGGGTGACCGGAGGGCATTGCCCATGTAACGGCAGGGTAACCCACGCACTCATGTATCTCTCAGCGTGAGAAAGAGGAAAGCAGGCAAGCATTGGCCGTGCTCAGGTGAGGCCTTCTCCTCCGGCTCCTGTTCTGCTGAGACCCAAGCTCTCGCTTGGTCTCTCGGTCCCGTTTTGAAGTTACTCGTGTCTCTGGCTGCCTCCTTTTTCTGGAAGATTTCGTCTCTGGGATTTGAATGGGGGGGGGGTTTGCTGAGAAGTGCACAATCCTCTGAGAATCTGGTTTAATAACCCCCAGACCCCATTACCTGGCACATGACACTGCTAGGTAAGGCTACAACCCAGGGAATAGCGGCCGAGGGAGCTGAAACCACAGGGAAGGTGGCTCAGTGCTGACCGTGAGGGGCTGGGCAGGGGGAGGGGGAAGAGGGAGCTGGCGCAGAGTCTGGGAGCCCCCTTATCTCCCTTTGGCCCCGAGTTCTGTGTGGGTTCCTTGGGAAGAGGGCTGCCCCACGCCCCCAGCCAGATGCCTGTGAGGAGAGGAGGCTGCGATTCAACCGGAAGGTAACTCTCAGCTCGTGTCTCCTCAATGCCATGAGCAGTCAGGGCGGCTGGGCGCAGGAGGGCCAGCGGAAGGCTGCCACTGAAACAGCAAACAGCTTTAGTCAGATGTATCCGCAAAGGATTAAAAATGCACCAAGCGTGTGTTTGTCCTCTCGGTGGGGAGTCCTTATGAATAGTGTGAGGAGGGGAGAGCCTTGCCCTCCTGCAATCAGCGCCGTGGTCGCCCCTTTAAAAATACGTCTTAATGCGAGAAATTGCAGGACGCCAGCGTTGCCATTAGAACCCGTCTCCCGTCCCACTCTTTCTCCACTTACATTCCTTCTCCACCCCCTCCCTCTTTCTATATATCTTTTAAAATTCCACTTCTTCTTCCAAAGCTTATTCCAAAGTGGCCGGGGCAGGAATGCAGGGTGACCCGCCAAGGTCAAGGTGACCTTTCCTTCGGAGGCATGCAGACTCCGATGCTGGTGGCGGAGTACGTGACCTAGTCCCGGCTCCGATGTCACCGGCGCACTGTCTGCCTGCCGAAAAGTGTCCGTGTGACGTCTCTGTGGATTTCCCTAACTCTGGGCTGAGTGGTGCCGACAGGTGAGGCAGCCTGCCCAAGGTCAAGGGTGATGTGGATCAGAGCTAACTCAGGTCTATCTGATGTCTTAATTGCTTCCCTTCCCCTCTCTTCCCTTTACTTGTCTCCCTCCCTCCCTCCTTCATCCTCTCTCCCCTCTTTCTTGTTTTGGCTCAGTCTAGTTTTTTTTTAATGTATTTTCATTGATTTCAGAGAGGAAGAGAAAGAGAGAGAGCTAGAAACATCAATGATGAGAGAGAACCATTGATCGGCTGCCTCCTGCACGCCCCCACGTGGGGGATGGAGCCTGCAACTTGGGCATGTGCCCTGACCAGGCATCGAACTGCGACCTCCTGGTTCATAGGTCGATGCCCAACCATCTGAGCCACGACGGCCGGCTCGGTCTAGTTATTAAACAGACATCTCTGTCGTGTGCCGAGTCCGTGATGAGTGACAAGCAGCCTCGCATTCAGAGATGCACATTTTCCGTGCACACGACCCCAGGGGCCGGTGACAGGCTGTGGGTCTCTGCGTCCCTCCCTGTACGCCTGCCTGAGGAGGTGGCCCAGGTCCTCTCTGAGGTTCTCTCCAGACCTGTGTTCCCCAAGGTGGTGGCCTGTGGAGAAGTGGGAAGTACGTGACCAAGCCACCCTTCTCTCCTGCGCTCAGTGACTTCGGGCCAGTCCCCAGGGCGATGGGCCGCAGCCAGGGCGGCTGGGCACCCCCCTAGGGGCTCCCTGTGCCCGTGATTGGCACTCAGTGCCCACGTGCCCTGCTGTCCGCACTCTTTTTTTTAAAAATCTTTTATTGATGTTTTACAGAGAGGAAGGGAGAGCAATAGAGTTAGAAACATCGATGAGAGAGAATCATCCACCAGCTGCCTCCCGCACACCCTCCACTGGGGATGTGCCCACAACCAAGGTACATGCCCTTGACTGGAATCGAACCTGGGACCTTTCAGGCCGACGCTCTATCCACTGAGCCAAACTGTCCACACTCTTGCTCACCGACCGCCTCTGCTGCACGCACACACTCAGGGGAAAACAATCAATCCCATTTGAATTTCTCTCCCCAGGTGGGTCTTTGGTGAACTGTTGTGGAGAGCTATTGATCTCTTACTGTGAAGCGATTTTTAAACAGCATTAAATAAACATAGTCTCGCTGTGTTCCGTTCGCCGGATAGCACTTACCCAGACAAAAGGAGCCCGAAGCTGCCGGCGCCGCTCGGCTTCCCTCTGGGGGTGAGAGCACAAGTCCCTCCGGTGAAAACAAAGCAGACCGGCCCTAACCAGTTTGGCTCAGTGGGTAGAGCGTCGGCCTGCAGACTGAAAGGTCCCAGGTTCGATTCTGGTCAAGGGCATGTACCTTGGCTTCGGGCACCTCCCCAGTGGGGAGTGTGCAGGAGGCAGCTGATGGATGTCTCTCTCTCATCGATGTTTCTAACGCTCTACCCTCTCCCTTCCTCTCTGTACAAAACCAATAAAATATATTTATTAAAAAAGAAAAGAACAGAAAACAAAGCAGACCGGAGCTCTCTGTGCGGAGGGGACGGGGCATTTCTGTCTGGCCACTCATGTAGATTGAATCGAGTCCGCAGCCTCCGATGCGGCTCACCGATACAACAACAGGAAGCAGCAAACTGTGCTTCGCACATTCGCACACAGACGTGGGTCTCAAACAGCCAGGAAGGTGTGCGCACTCCAGGCTCGGGCACACGCAGGGGACCCTCGGTGACTCGGACCCGGGAATGATAGTGTGCGATGGCGCCCGGAGCAGCACCCGCAGCCGCGGAGGTGGGAGTCCAGGCCCCAGGGAGTGACGTTAGCGGTCCTGCCTGCTGATCGGTACCGAGGGCTCCCGGGGGCGGGGGTGGGGGCAGCCTCTCTCTAAGTGCGCTCTGCCATCCGCTCATCACATCCTGACGGTGCTGCTGGCACCCCGGCCTGTGTTTTAGAGGTGGTGGCCTTTGGCCGCTGCCAGGCCCACGGAGAAACCAGTCCCGAGTGATGGGGCTTTGGACCAGGAGGCGGGAAAGCCTCATCCGGCCTGTGGCTCAGCGGACAAAGTTGCCTCCAGTTCCCAGGTGCTACTCATCACCTGGGCTCTCCAGAGAAACAGAACCCACAGGATGTGTCTACCTACCTACCCATCTGTCGTCTACCCACCTATCTGTCTGAGCTGGAAGAAAGATAGATTTTGTTATTTGTATCTTTTAAACATCCTTTTGTTGATTCCAGAGAGGGAGAGAGAGAAACAGAAACATCCATGATGAGAGAGAATCATGGATTGGCTGCCTCCTGCACGTCCCACTCTGGGGATCGGGCCTGCAACCCAGACATGTGCGGTGACGGGGAATCGAACCCTGACCTCCTGGTTCATATGTCGATGCTCAACCACGGAGCCACACCTATCGGGCCACCACTTGGCTCTTTAAGGGGAAACATTAATGTTCACGCAGAGACTAACATGAAATGGCCAAATCCCTTGGGCTGAGTAATTAATTTATCCGTTTATTAACTTATTAACAAGTTTTGCTGCTCCTGTTACACACACACACGCACACACACACACACACACACACACACACACGAAACATGGATTTTCTGCCGTGCTATCTGTCCATTAGAGCACAGTTGTGCGTCAACCAGGACAGAGAGCAGCCCGCTGTTCCGAGTTTTGCGAGGTGCTTGTGTTGTCAGAGAGGCACAGAAGGAGATGAGATCTCGACACCCGTTTCCCTCCCCTCATCTCCTGTGGATGCTTGTCCAGAGGGTTCCGTGTTCCCACGTTCCTGCCTCTTCACTCTTCACAGCCCTGCTCCATCCAGTCCACCCCCAGCCAGACGGTGGTCCCATTGTAGTCCGGACACTGATGTGCACCCCAAGGCCTCCCTGAGTCCCCCCTGGACTCAGCTCGGAGGGGCATTGGCCAGAACGAGGCTTCCACTGGGATTGGTGCTCCGAGCAACCCGCCTTGTGCTCCCTGAAAAGGGGAAGTTGGCTGTGACTTCAGAAAGCCTGAGCTCGACCTACCATTCAATCCCAAAGAACTGTTTACCCTCACACCCCTTTCCTCCCGACATTCAAGGGCACGTCAGAGTGAAAATGGAGTATCACCAACACGTCCCAGTCTTGCAGTCCAAGTCCATCATCCTTCTCGTCATTATTAGAAGAACATTTCCCAAGGTCGTGTGTGCGTTGGGCCCTGCCAACCTCTTCACACTGGCTCATGCCAGGCTACCCTGGGGCTTTTGCATGGTCTCCTCTGCCTCTTGTTGGTCTTCACTTACTGTCACCTCCTCAGAGAGGCCTTCCCAGGCAGCATTCTCTGAAGGTGTTCTCCCTCTTATGACCCATCCCACCATCTTGTGTATTTTTCACATTCCGTCATTCTTGGTCTGTTTCCTTCCCCCTTGGGATCCTCCCACTTCTTGCTCTCAGGGAAGCCCCGTACAAAGCTTGGCACAACGTAGGATCTCCATAAACCCTAGTGGCCCAGGGGCCTGAGATATGTGGCTGGAGGAAGCGCTCCCAGGCCGGGGGCTGCTCTGCAGTGGGGACGGGGCCTCTCGGATTCGGGGCTCGGTGTAGCATGTGGTTACTGTGGCCAGGGCCAGTCGCTTAGCCTTTGGGTGTCGGTCTCTACAGCTGAGAACTAAGGCAAGCCAGACCCTTCTCCGGATCGCCCGGAGAGCTGACTGGGCAAAGGGTGTGAAGAGCAGCCGGTGAACTGTGACCCACCCTACATGCCTTCGTTCTTGGGGGCACCATCAGCTCCCGAGGGCAGGGACAGAGACCGTGCGACAGAGCCCCAGTCGTGTCCCCTAGAGATTGCCCCAGTGAAGAGGTGGCGGGGCTGGCCTAAGCCAACACCGAGGAGTGGGGAGTGAGGGAATGACACGGAAAGACAGCTTGTCTGGTGCTCTGGTGTGAGGCTGAGTGTGACCCTCTGGATGTCATGTGTTGAAGCCTTCACCCCTGGCGACTCCGATGTGACCGTACATGGAGAACGGGTCTTGTCAGGGTCATAAGGTTAAGTGCGGTCCCTCAGGTGGGTGCAGTCCGATACGACTGATGTCCTCATAAGACGAGGAGATCAGGACACGGACACGGAAGGATGGAAGAGCACGGGACGACAGGGAGGAGGCGGCCGGCTGCAAGCCAAGAAGAGAGGCCTCAGAAGAAACCAGCCCCACGACGCCTCGCTCTCAGCCTCCAGGGCCCAGAAGGGATGGTCCTGCTGGGGAAGCCCCCCTCCCGCCCCCGGTCTGTGCTGCTTTGCTCTGGCAGCCCCAGCAGACGATGCCCAGGCAGCCCTGGGCGGCACTAACAGGTCTGGGCGAGGAGAACTGACCACATCCAGGCGCCGGGAGAAGTGCATTCCAGAGAAGGGCTCCTGGCAGGTCCTGGCAGCCTGGTAAGGCAGGAGCTAAGGGGGAAACTGAGACCCAGCATGGGCCCCTTCCTGTGGCCCAGCTCCCCCTAATTCCGTGGGGGGCCTCTGGGTGGGAAGGAGCCCATGTGCAGCCCGGGGCGGGGAGCGGGCCTCCAGCAGCAAATCTGGCTGTTTGACCCCCTTTCCCGGCCCAGGTGCCCACCATTTGGGCCTTTAGGGACCATCTCCTGCCCCTCCTGCTGCCGCAGAGCAAACACGAAGCTGCCTGCGCAGCCAGCCACCGCCTTGACGGAGCAGTGCAAATGGCAATAGTGGTGGGACAGCAAGACTACGCTGGTAGGCCAGCCCAGGGGTCGGAACAAGCCCTGCCTTGCGGTGTGAATCCTGCCTCCTTTCCTTCCCCCACTCCTTTTCTTCTCTCCCTCTCTCCCTCTCCTTCCTCCCCTCCCTCCATACCCTCCCTTTCTTCCTTCCTTCCTTCCTTCATGCCTCCTTCCCTCTCTTCCTTTCTTACCATCTACCTACCTACCTACCTACCTACCTATATATCCCCTTCTCTTGTCTCTCTCTTCCTGTGTATCTATCTGTCATTTGTCTATATATAATCTTTCTACCTATTTATCTATTGATTATCTATATGTTATCTAACTATCCATCCATCTATCTATCATCTTTCTCTCTCCACTCACCCAGCTGACGTTACTTTTTGCTGTGCTGCTCTGGGACACCCTGGGTCCCACACCACTGACCATGAATATCAGAGAGTTCCATGAATGAGAAGCTCCGGGAGCCTCCCAAGGACCACAGATCATCCAGCTCGGGCCGCGCTGGCCCCTGGTCCGGGCTCGGCCCTTTCCAGCCAGTCCCACACACTGGGGGCTGCCCCTTTGCTCCCTGGCACACCGGGCTCAATGAGGCCGACTTGCAGGGTAAGGGTGGAGAGTGTGAGGAGAAGGGCCAGGGTGGGGCCTGGTGCACAAGGTGCCCAACCAACAAGGTGGGGTTCTTCCCACCTCCCCTCACTCCACAAAGCCCAGGGTCCACTTCCTGCTGCTGAGAGCTCACCTCCTTGGGGGTCACAGGTCACAGTGCTGACCTGAGAGCTCACCTCCTCAAGGGTCACAGGTCACAGTGCTGACCTGAGAGCTCACCTCATTGGGGGTCACAGGTCACAGCGCTGACCCAAGAGCTCACCTCATTGGGGGTCACAGTCACTAGCTTGTGTTTGAAAGCTTGTCCCCGCTTATGGAACTCTTTCTCAGATGGATGTCTTTTGACCGCATAGTGGGCCCATCAGGCGGATGCCATCTCCGGGGACATGGACAGGGGAAGGGACCCGGGGACCCGGACAGGGGAGGGGACCCGCTCAGACCATCCAGCTGCACGTGCCCGGGACACGGTCTCCCCCACCAGCTCCCCGAACACAGCCCTTTCCTTCCAGGCTTGGCCAGCACACGCTGGCATCCTCTTCTGTCCGGGATAGCAGCAGGCTTCGGAAAGGCCGGGCAGGGCCCCAGTGTCCCTCTGGTGAGAGGCGGGCCCAGCACTCAGGGGGGCAGCAGTCCTGGGCCTCATCCCTCCCCAGCATGTGGGGGGCCACCTCCTGGGAGTCGTTTTCAAAGGAGCCTCCCTGTTGCCTGACAGGTGCTGGAAAGGCCGGCGTCCGGGTGGGGTGGCGATGGGGGTGGGGGACTCATTCTTATGTACCAGTGGGCGTCTTGGGTTATGTTTTCCTCAAGTGAAAACATTGGAGGAAAAAGCCCAAGACATCAGATGGAAGAAATGTAACTTTGATTATATATTTTTTAAAGGAAAATGTAGCCTCTGAAGGTGGACGCTGACGAAGACTCTGGGCTTGCATCTGGCCGGGAGAGGGACGCTGCGGCCCTCATGCCGTCCTGCGCGGACACTCCTTCGGCGGCCCCGGGGCCCTGTGCTGGTTTCACTGCTGGGTGTTCAGGGCCTGTTTTTTTTTTTAAGGATATAAATTCCAACCATGTTTTGTGTGAAGGGTCTCGGCGTAGACTGACATTGCGAGTGTCAGCCCCAGATCACTTTAATCAGAGAGTGGATATGCATGATAAAACGGATAAGGGACTTTAATCAAAAAATCCACTGGCCTGGAAACGTGACGCACTCCGCCAAACACACTCCATCCCACTTCCCCGCGTCCCTGCCAAGATTCTGCTCATGAATATGCATCGGGCGCGGCATCACATTAAAATGTGACATTGGTGCGCGGAGTGGCGGGTGTAGACCCCCTCCCTCCCTCCTAAGGTGTGTGTAGATGTTTGTCCACACACGCTACACGTGTGCGTCTATACGTGTACGTATGTATATGCACACGCACTTCGGCAAAGTTTTTGCCGGGTGCGGAGGAATGTCCCGATGATGCTGTGCTCCCCGCAGCTTACTGGGGAGCTGGGATAGTGGCTGCAGCTCCTGTCCCAGCTCCGTAAGAAATGACTAACAATGGTAGGCAGGCGTTTGATTTAAACTCTACCCAGGAGCGCTCTGTCGGGTTGCAGCCGGGCTGACATCTTTCCATATAAAATGCTCATTTGTGAGCTAGGGCACAGGCGGGCGAGTCTGGGGTTGGCTTCTATTTCAGGGAATTAATTCCAGTCACAAGGAGGGCGGGAGCTGCCTGCCTCCTCTCCCCCCCACCCCATCACATGCCTTTTAGAAGCTGGGGGAGTGGGGGAGCGACTCTGGGGCTCACGTCCTTTGCTTTGGGGTTCTGGGGACCTGAACACCCCTCTCTGCCGGCAGTGTTTTCCCTCCATGTATGCGGGGGCTGCGGATGTTGAGAATTTATTGGAAATAACTCCAGGCTGGGCACCGCAAAGGCCTGCAGAGCGGGGGTGCGGTGCGGATGGAAGGGGGATGCGCTGTCAGGTCTTGCTGGATATCTCGCAGAGTCTGTTCCGTGGAAAAACCCCGGGTGGCGCCGGCAAGCACAGATTCCTCTGGGGGAACCCACGGGCTGGCTCCCGGCGCTGTTTGCATGGAAATGGGCCGACATCTGACTCCCCGCCCGGAGCGCCTGAGCCTCGCGGGGCCTTGGTGGCAAATGGCTAGTGTGAGGACCGGCCATCGGGTTGGGCTGCAAATGCCATGCCCTCACCGGTGGGGTTGGCCTAGGCCTTAGGGGGCCCCCCCCCGAACCATGAAACCACACTCACCCATCTGCATCTCCTTCACAGAGCGCAGGTGTGGGGGTGCCGAGCCCGAATAGAGCCCCCGACATTCATCCCGCCCAGAGCTCCGAGTGCGGCCTTGCTGGGAAACGGCGCGCAGTTGGGTCAGGAGATGAGACTCTCCAGGGAGGGGTGGCCCTGGTGCACAGACAGAGTCCTGATCCGACTGGGAGAGTCCAGGGCAAGACAGAGGGAAGACGGCCGCATGAAGACGGGGCGGGACCGGAGTGATGTGAGCCTGGCCCAGGCACACCTGGGCCACCCGAAGCCGGAAGAGCCAGAAAGGCGCCGCCTCTGGAGCCCTCAGGGGCCTGGACCCTGCTTACCCTTGAGTTTGGACTCTGGCCTCCAGAACTGAGAGGAGGTCCTGCTGTGTGACGCCACCCGGTGGGCCCAGGCCACGGAGGCAGGTGGTGTGGCGACAGCTGCTGAGGGCCTCGCCAGAGAACAGGAGCTGTCACTCATGCGTCCCCGTGTCCGGCTAGAAACATGCTGATCTCGCCGGTGGACTGTGGAGCCTCACTTGGTAGGCGGTTCACACACACACACACACATACATGCTCACACACATGCATGCTCACACACACACACACACACACACACACACGCACAGACATAAACACACACCTGGGTTAGTGCTGAAGCTCCAGGAGGGAGGTCCCTGCAGCCTTCAATATGTGATTTTCTTGGAAAAATTCCACGTGTTGAAATGTTAGCTCCAGAGGTAAGCCTGATGGTGGGGCTCAGGTGGTGGCAGCCGGCAGGTATAGACAGCGGCAGTGTCTCCTGCAGGGAGAAGGACCCCAGGCTCAGGGTGTGGCCGTCCCGTCCTCTTTTGGAAAGGAAGGTGCCCACGAAAGGCAGCCGGTCCTCCTTACCTCCCGCCCTCGTCATCTTCATAACGTTGTCATCATCATTTAGGGCCGGTCTCCACACTCCGTGACCCAGGGGTCCGAGGAAGGGCTCGGGGTGCGTTTCGGACACACTCGGCGGTGACGAATCTCCTGGCACCTGCTTACATCCTGTGGGCGCCTCACCCTGGCTGCATCATGTCACCCGTCCTTATTCTAGAATCCAGAAGCCACAGGAGGACCCCTGCAGGAGTGTGGGAGTTAGAAAGAGACACAAACCCCGCTAACCCCAGCACATCTCCTTATCTGTCCCTGCACACGGCTGTGGGGAGATGCTCCCTGAGACCCTGATGTGACTTAGGAGCCGGTGATCTGCCAGGAGCAGCTATCCCGAGATGCGGGCGCGCAGTGTGGGCGCGGGGTGTCGGGGACATGCGCCACTCCAGGAGACAGCTGCCCGTGAGCGCTGCCTTCCGCGGGGAGGACAAATGGACCTGAAAATAACTCAGGAGGCCCATTTTGCCTCCCCTTTCACACACGGGCTGGATGTTTGGGGTTTGGGGTTTGCATGTTCTGGGGCCCTCCAGACACATGCATGATTCTGACTTTCTTCTGTTCAGCTGAGATGCTGGTCCGTTTTTTAAATTCCTTTTGATTGTGGTGGGAACACTTACCAGGAGACCTGCCCTCTCAGCAGACTTCCAGGTGCACCTTATGTGCCGTGAGCCGAAGGCCAGGGCCGGCCAGCAGGCCTCCAGGACACGCCCACCTGGCATCTGGCAGCTTCATCTCCATTGGTAAGCCTGCCCTCCCCCTTCCCCAGCCCTGGTGCCTACCAGGCAGGTGTTTGCTCCTTTGAGTTGGACTATTTTATTTTTTATAAAAATACTAGAGGCCTGATGCTTGAAGATTTGTACAAGAATAGGCCTTCCTTCCCCTGGCTGCTGGCACCACCTTTGCTCCAGCCAGAGACACCTTTAGCCTCTCGCCTTGTTGCATCAATTTGCATATTCCCTCCTTATTGGCTGTGGGCACCACCATCTTTGTAGTGGCATTATGGTCAATTTGCATATTTCATCTTTATTAGATAGGATATATTTTTATTGGTTTTAGAGAGGAGAGGAGAAGGAGAGGGAGATAGAAACATCAATGATGAGAGAGAATCATGGATCGGCTGCCTCCAGCATGCCACGCACTGGGGATGGAGCCTGCAATCCGTGCACGTGCCCTGACCGGGAATCGAACTGTGACCTCCTGGTTCAGAGGTCAGTGCTCAAGCACTGAGCCATGCTGGCTGGACGGAGCTGGACTATTTTAGGAAGCTCACATAGCAGCCTCACACAGTGTTTGTCCTCTGTGCCAGGCTCACTCTCTAGCCTCCCGGGCTCCTTCCTGCTGCTGCATATGGCAGGGACCCACTCTTTTCTTAGGCAGAATAATAATCCCACCCAATGTCTACACCGCATTTCCTGTAGCCATTCATCCCCCCACAGACATGGAGGGGTTCCTGTGTCTTGGCGATGGGGAAAAACACTGCAATGAAGTGGGAATGCAGTATCTCTCAGAGGCCCTGCCTTCAGTTCTTTTGGATAAATACCACACGTGGGATGACATGACGGTTCCATGATTGATTTTTTTTCCATACTTCTTTCCATTGTGGCTGCACCAATAGTGAACTCACAGAAAGAGAAATTAAAAAAGCAATCCCATTTACCATTGCAATGAAAAAATTAAGATACTTAGGGATAAACTTAACCAAGGAGACTCATACTCAGAAAATTTCAGGATGCTAAAAAAAAGAGATGGAGAAAGACATAAACAAATGAAAGAACATACTATGTTCATGGATTGGGAGAATCAACATCATTAAAATGTCCATACTACCCAGAGCAATCTATAGATTCAATGCAATTCCCATTGCATTGGCTTTCCTCTCTTCTGCCTGCCTCTGGCCTGCCCATGCGAGCTGAGTCACCTGGGCAGCGGCCTGGGAGGGGGGCTGTAGCAGGGCCTGAAATGGGAAGACTCCAAGCACGTGCCTGTTCAGGTGGGACCAGTTCATGGGAAATGACTGGGTGACGTGGCACAGACTGCCCCTCCCCCTCCCCACCTGGTGCTGGAAGAACACCTTTCAGGCCTACGCAGGGGTCACCCGCTACAGCCTGAGGTCACAGGTGTCTGTCACCGGGCGACAGACAGCCTGGGTGAGCTTGCTCACCGAGCTCATCGCCAGAGCCACATGAGCTCACAGGAGGTGAAGGGCATGCTGGCGGTTTCCAGTGGAGTGGATGGGGAGCGGGGAGACCTGGGAACCATCGCGGACCGACTGAGAGATGGATGCTTCTCTCCACATCAGAGGTGAGAGTTTTCATCTTTTTCTCAAAACCGGGAGGCACTTGGCCACGCATCAAAGTGGGGTCCCGGGCAAAAGACCCGTTGTGCCGCGACTGCGTGTGGAATCCTGAGCACGTTACTGCTCCCTCCCGAGCCCCGTGTCCTTCCCTGGAAAACAGGTTGGAAGGACAGGACTGAAAAAGGGTCAAATGGTCCTGTCCAGTTTGACTCACTCAGTGGATGGAGCGTCAGCCTTCGGACTGGGGGGTCCCGGGTTCAGTTCCCTGTACCTTGGCTGTGGGCACATCCCCGGTCGGGGGTGTGCGGGAGGCAGCTGGTCGATGTTTCTCTCCCGTCGATCTTTCTGGCTCTCTATCCCTCTCCCTTTCTCTCTGTAAAAAGATCAATAAAATATATTTTTAAAAAGGGGTTGCCCTAACCGGTTTGGCTCAGTGGATAGAGCGTCGGCCTGCAGACTGAAGGGTCCCAGGTTCGATTCCGATTGGAAGCATGTACCTTGGTTGCAGGCACATACCAAGTAAGGGGCGTGCAGGAGGCAGCTGATTGATGTTTCTCTCTCATTGATGTTTCTGACTCTCTAACCCTCTCCCTTCCTCTATGTAAAAAAATCAATAAATATATTTTAAAAAGGGTCAAATGGCAAAGGGATGTCAGACAGAGCCTGGCACTCAGTCGGTCTTCAATAACGGGCGGTTATTTCATTCAGAGAGCGCATGTCCCCGCCACGAACACAGCAGCCCGAGTGTGCGCAGGGAGGGCTTGTCAGGCGCGCTTCCAGATAAAGGCGTTTCCCTCCTAAGGGAAGTTGTGCGATGGTGAATAAATATTGCATCGATGGCATTAATAGTGAAAAGAACAAAAGTCGCTACAAAGCAGGGCAATGGATGTGCCTGGCCATGTGGGCTTCGGAGTGGGTCTGAGGAGCTGGTGTGGTCTAGGGGTTTGTGTAGAGGCAGTCACCATACACAGCCGTCCTATGAACCGGCTCCCCGACTAGAGTCAGGGGAATCGTGTGTTGTGGATATCATACGATGTACAGGCAAATAACTGTTTTAATGAGAGAAGCCCCGCCAAAACCGGTTTGGCTCAGTGGCTAGCATGTCAGCCTGCGGACCGAAGGGTCGCAGGTTCGATCCCGGTCAAGGGCATGTACCTTGGTTGCGGGCACATTCCCAGTAGGGGGTGTGCAGGAGGCAGCTGATCGATGTTTCTCTCTCATCGATGTTTCTGACTTTCTATTCCTCTCCCTTCCTCTCTGTAAAAAATTAATAAAATATATTTTTTAAAAAAGAGAAGCCCCCACGCGGGGGGTCACCCCCTGCAGATGTCACTGTCCCAAGTGGAGGGCGGTTTGGAGCTTCTTGGTGTGGATTTGCAGAAAAGGGCGCCAGATTCTGAATGTGACCCTCTTCCCAGGTTACGCTATGTGCTGCCTCAAGAGCCCCAAACCCATGAGGAATGCAGGTGAACCCCAAGAGCCACCTGGACCCACCAGGAGCCTGGAAGGGGTCTTGGACCTCACGTTCTCCTGGAGAAATCCAGGCTCCGAATTGATTGCGGGGTGGCTTGCCCAGGGCCACAGAGGCTAATGGGACTCCACAAAGCTGGCCCAGGACTGTGAAACGCTGGCGTCAGAGCCACTTCCTAGTATCGTCTCTCTGTGCCCCTGGCCATGGGGGACCATGAGTGAAGGACACAACTTGAGCCATGAGGGGCTATGATGGTGGACTCCCCCACTTCTCTTCCACCCCAGAGTCAGGTGGAACCACTAGGATGCGTCAGGGTAACCAGGGCTGGCTGGGTGATCAAGCGCCCTCAAACCTCCGTGGGCTCACACCGTGCAGCGCCAGCCGTGCCAGGATGGCGGGCGGCCTTTTGGCGAGGGACTCCGGATCCCAGACCTTTGTGTCCTATGGCGGCCTCTCTTCCGGGGCCCCGGGGCGAGAAGGCGTGGAGGACTGCGGGGCATTTGACAGACAGGCCTGAGGGTGACGTCCCTTCTCCTGTGACATTAGCAGAAGTCGGTCAAATGGCCCGACTGACAAGTGCAGCCTTCCTGGGTGCCCGGGAAGAAAACACGGGTTAGAAAACACCCACCAGGTCTATCTACAGCGGCCATGGTCACTGCCTCTCCCTGGCCAGTGGGGGGCTTCAGGGGGGGATGTCCCCAGCTCCAGCCGGGGTGTCTAGAGGTGATAACACCTGGGCTAAGGAGATGGATGGGCCCTTTTCTTCCTTTGGAGAAATTTCTTTTATTTTTAAAAATATATTTTATTGATTTTTTTTTTACAGAGAGGAAGGGAGAGGGACAGAGAGCTAGAAACCTCGATGAGAGAGAAACATTGATGAGCTGCCTCCTGCACACCCCTCACCGGGGATGTGCCCACCACCAAGGTACATGCCCTTGACCGGAATCGAACCGGGGACCCTTCAGTTCGCAGGCCAACGCTCTATCCACTGAGCCAAACCGGTTTCGGCAGGAGAAATTTCTAGACCTCCTGTCACCTGGTTCCTACATGCCCACGGAGGAAGCACACACACGGAAAAGAGCCAGCAGAGGGAACCTTGGAGAGCAAAGGGGGTCCCCTACAGCCTGGGGCCTGCCCCGCTGGGGACCTCTCTGGCTGAGGGGTGACCCACCAGCTTGTGGCTGAAGCCGTTGCTTGTGGCTGAGGTCACGCTCACCGGTAACAGCTGCGGGGAGAAGTCTTCGGCGCCTTGCCCCACGGAGAGCAGAATTCCTTCGTCAGCTGATGGGCGCAGGCGGCCGGAGCCAGAGGGCTGGGTGACTCACACACCCGTGGAGACGGGCAGGCATGGGCTCCAGACCGGAAAGACCCGGATTCAAGGTCCCAGCCTGAGGCTCACAGGCTCTGAGACCTGGGGCGAGTTACCACCCTGTCTGCGCCCCTGTGTCCTCGCACAGTGCGGGGCCCCCCAGCCACGGGGCTGCGGTGCCGCATGCCAAGGTGATGGTGAACGGTGGGAAACCGCTTTTGCGCACCGCCGCCTAGCTCCGGGAAGAACTCGTCGGTTTCCTCGACGCGTTGAGTTCTTGGGCCCCCGGTTACCTGCACCTCCTTCCCTCGCCTGCGCATCCGTGTGTGGGAGCGGTGCGGTGTCCGAGCCCCGGGCTCCGGGCGCTGTGCGGGCGTGGGCTCTCCGTTATCCACCGCCTGCAGCCTCGCGCTCCTTGCGCATGGCCCTGCGACTCCGCGGGTCCCCTCCCCGGAATGGAGCCCGAGACCGCTTCTCCAGAGGCTGTTTTCTGCCCTGGCTGCTTAGACTCCGGGGAGGTGGTGCCAAGCCGTCCGCGAGGCGCTCAGATTCCTCTTGGAAGGAGACAGGCTGTAAATTATAGCGAGTAAATAAATAAATCACCATTCGATCCTGTCAATGCCGGGGGAACAGTGTCAGCCGGCTTGCAGTTGGCGGAGGCCTAGGCCACTTGATTGACTGACTTTGGGGGAGGGGAGGGGTTCGTCTGCTTCGTGCGGCTCTCTGACAAGGACATCTCGGGAAGGAAAGTTGGACGACAAGGAGAAGGAGTTTGTCTGAGTGATGGCCTCATTTGCACTCCTGCCCAGGGCACCCCAGTGAAGCAGGGAGAGGACTGAGGGGTGCCCATAGAATAGCTGGCCCTCTCTTTCTGATAAAAAGTTAAGCTTCCACAACCTATGGATCTATATTTTTTTGTTGCAATGCAAGTTATTGTTTTCCACAATATTAATTCTAACACTAAAAATGAAATTGATTCTACTATGTTCAGTGAGCGGCTTGATGCCCTTTTATGCAAGGGGGGGTGCTCATTCATTGAAGAATGGTTTCCCATCTTTCTGTGGATTTAAAAAAATTTTGATAATGCCTTTAGCTTTCCTTTTATTTTTTATTTTATTTTTTAAATATATTTTATTGATTTTTTGTAGAGCGGAGGGAGAGGGATAGAAAGTCAGAAACATCGATGAAGGACATCGATCAGCTGCCTCTTGCACGCCCCCTACTGGGGATGTGCCCACAGCAAAGGTACATGCCCTTGCCGGAATCGAACCCGGGACCCTTCAGTCCGAAGTCTGATGCTCTATCCACTGAGCCAAACCGGTCTCAGCAAGCCTTCCTTTTAACATGAAAGTATAATCCTATCTAATGAAAGCATAAGTATGCAAATTGTTTCCTCTACCAGGAGTTGTCTGGGAGTTTGACCAGGGGGCGGGGCTGGCCAGGGGGAGGGAGGGAGGTAGGGAGGCCCCCTGCTGATGGTAGCCGGGAGAGGGGAGGGAGCACCTGGTGGGCAGTCCTCAGCTGCTAGGGTCACTCCCAGCCACATACATAGCATCCGTCCTTTGGGGTGTAGAGTTCTGTGAGGTGTGGCAAGTGTAGATGTCATGTCCCACCACCCCAAGGATGTCCATCTCCATCAGGCGGAAGTTTCCCCGAGTCCCTTCCTTGGACACCAGCCCTCTTCTCTCTCCCAGCCCCTGTTAAACTCCTATCTGTCGCTGTCCCTGCCGAGTCCAATTCCTGGTCAAGGGTGCAGGCCCTTGTTGCAGGCTCGATCCCCAGTAGGGGGCGTGCAGGAGGCAGCCAGTCCATGATCCTCTCCCATCCATGTTTCTCTCTCCCCCTCTCCCTTCCTCTCTGAGATCAATAAAAAACATATTTTAAACAAAGAGAACCAAATGAAAAGAACACTGTGGGTTGCAGAGATCATGGGAACAACCCCTGTACAAAGAACGTCGCGTGCGTGGCGTCACACGGGACACTGTCTTGTGAGCCCGGCGGAGGCTGCTTGGCAGGACGACTGGGAGGGTTGGCTTCGTTTTTGTGCGAAGAGCAGTCCGCCCCCCTTTCAGCGCCGAGTTGTAGTCCAAGAGCCGCTGACTAGGTTCTGCTTCTCCGCCCCTAGGCGAGAGGGCGGGAGGCATTCGGAATGTGCCCGAGTTTGGGGGGCTCTGAGTGAAGTCGCTGTGAACATCTCCCCGCAGGTCTCTAGGTGCACATCCACATTTTCGTTTCACTCCGATAGATACTTAGACATCGCATTGTGTGTGGCCGGTGCATGCTCATCGGTGTAAGACGCCGTCGGAGTCCTTCCCGGAGTGACCTCGCTGTTTCCTCCCCCACCAGCGGCCCTGGGGAGTCCCAGTCCCCCGCTTCCTTGCCGGCACTTGGTGGTGTCATGTCCCCCTCTTAAGTTTACCCATCCAGACAGGTGTACCCGTGGCTTTACCGTTTCATGGGAAGGAAACTGAGCTCTGGTCCCGGTGTCTGGCTGCTCTCCCTGATCGCCGTGTTGGCAGGGCCATCTGCACTGGGGGCCGGCCCAGCACCTCCCTCCTTTCCGGGCTGAGTCGTATTCAACGACCCATGCGCCTCGTTTGCTTTATCCAGTCGTCCGTTGACAACCACGTGGGCCTAGTTCGCACGACGCTGCTATGAACGCTCCTGGACCGGTTTTTTGGGGGGACGGACAGGTCCATTCCGTTGGGCGTTCTCCCAGGAGTGGCTCCACCTCTTCACCGCCCCCCTCGCTTCCTCCCCTGTCACTTCCTGGTGAGCCTGTTCCAACAGTGACTACAGTGACGACGATGATAACGAGATGAATCGACTCCTCTGAGCACTTAACACGAGCCGGACCCTCTCCGGAGCACCTGTAAGGTGTCCATCGGTTTCCCAGAACAACGTGGGGGTAGGAAGGTTGTTACCCCCCACTATACAGAGGAGGAAACTGAGGCACAGAGCTATTATGTGACCAGAGCACGGCCCTCGTGCTAGGAAGGGTCAGACTGAGGCTGACTACGGCCCAGCGTCAGAATGCCCCTCCCTCTGAGGTCACGCCCCTGCTTTGATGTGGACCCCCAACCTACCCTGCCCCCCCGCAGATGGCGCGCCCCCCCTCCTCGCCTCCTTGCCTGCCTCCTGGACAACTCCTTGCACAAAACTGAGCTCTGGACGCCAGAAACGGGCTCGCTTTCCTCGCTGCCTTCATGCTCCGTTTTCCTCACTGCCGGCACACGGCAGAGACTTGGAAGATAGTCGTTTAACGGAAGATGACGGCGTTCCGCCTCTGAGCCGCTCTTTCCCGGCGCCGGCCGGCCGGTGTGCTCTGGGGAGAGGTGACAGGAGCGACGCTCGCAGGCGGGGACGGGGTCCGGGCGTGGGTGCTGCAGGTTTTCCCGGTGGAAGTGGTTTCTCCTTTTCCATTTCCCAGTTCTCACGGCTCTGAGCTCATCACATTCACTTCCAATGACCCCGGACACTCGTCACAGAAACGGACATGTCTGATTCTACATGCACAGGCCTGCGGGGAGGGAGCGGCGGCCCCGCCCGGCCGGCACGCCGAGAGAGGAACGGGCAGGACCACGGGGAGAGAAATGCCGGCATCCTTAGCCTGTGACATCGAAAAACTCCCGTTCCGTCTCCCAGTTCTGTGGTCGGCAAACTGCGGCTCTTTGGCCCCTTGAGGGTGGCTCTTCCATGAAATACCACAGCCTGGGCGGGTCTGTTTTGAAGAAGTGGCGTTAGAAGGAGTTTAAGTTTAAAAAATGTGGCTCCCAAAAGAAATTTTGATCTTCGTCCTGTTGATATCTGGCTCTGTGGACTAAGGAGTTTGCTGACCGCTGTCCTAGTTCAATCACTGCTCCCCACCCCCGCCCGTCTACCCAGAGGGCTGATAATGCTGGACAGTAACCAGCACTGTGCAGGGACCGGAGGCCCCAGAGTTTACAAAACCCTCTTCTGGAAATAACCACCTCCCGGAGCCGCTAACGCTCGCCCGGATCACCTCCCTGTGTCTGAAGCAGAACCCCCCCAGCAGGGCCGAACTGCCGGCTGGATCCCGCTCGGCTTCCTCCCCTCCCGTCCCCAGATGGAGTGCACGCTGCTGCCTCCAGCCCTGAACGCTCCTTCCCCCGTGTGCCTTTGTGCCTAGTGGTCCTTCACAGATTGGCGTAGGCGCTACTTCTCCCACGAAGCCTTCCCTGGCTGCCACGTCTGGGTCCCGTGTCCCTCTGTGGCCATGGAGCTGGTTACTGTCCCGTATAGCCTTTGTCCCACCACCGACACTGTTCTCTGTCCACTTCTCCACTAGGCTGGGGGCTCCTGGGCCCAGAGACTGTCTTGCATGTGGTGCAGAGCAGGGGTTAAAAAGCATGGGGTGAATGATGGCGTGGCCAAACCCCCAGCGCAGCAGGACACCCCCTGGAAGGGTGAGGAAAGGGAGCCGGGAAGGACGGTGGAGGCATCCAGCCCAGGTACCCCCCGGGGACACCTCTCCTGGACCCACTGGGTGGACCCCCAAGACCATGCATGGCTCTTGCTTGTTTCTGATGTTGCCCAGCTGGGGTCTCCCAGAGCGCCTCGGATTCCTTTGGGCTTCTGCAGCTCGAAACATGGGTGAAAAGAATTTTGTGGCCCAGGGTGGCTCCGTGGTTGAGCATCAACCTAGGAACCAGGAGGTCACGGTTCGATTCCCGGTCAAGGGCACAAGCCCTTGTTGCAAGCTCGATCCCCAGTAGGGGGCGTGCAGGAGGCAGCCGGTCCATGATTCTCTCCCATCCATGTTTCTCTCTCTCTCTCTCTCTCTCTCTCCCTTTCTCTGAGATAAAAAACATATTTTAAACAAAGAGAATCAAATAAAAAGAACGCTGTGGGTTGCGGAGATCAGGGGAACAACCCCTGTACAAACACTGACAAACAGGGCAGGCGTTGAAAAGGTCAGACCAAATCCCGCAGCTTTACGCCCAGCAAGCCTTTCACAGGCCGCGGCCGCCAACAATGGGGTGAGGCCGCGGGAGCGCGGGCGTGCTTTCTGCTTTTTCACCTTTCCCTAAGGAGCTCTGTGCTACCCACACTAATTGTAGGTTTTTCTGAAAATGCAGCATGAATCATTTATAAATAAAGAGACTTTAAAATCCCTAAAAGACTCCCCGAGGTATTCAGTGTTTCAGCATAAAATAACTGTTAAATGGAGTTATTCTGAATTAGCTTTTGCTGAAAAGTGGTGAAAATAAAGTTTTCTTTTCACTGTGCCGGTTGCAGTAATTCTCTTAACACAGCCACTGGGGTAACTGGCCCGCGATGGCCATAGCTCAGGTTTGAGCAGAGCCGCCGCCTGCAATGCCAGGCTCGGGCTGGGGAGCGGGCTCTCCGGGAGGGACTTCTGCTTCCGGCCTGGGGGGCAGCCAGCCCAGGCCCCGGACGGAAGGACGGACGGAGGCCCGAGGGGCCCCAGAGCTCACACACACGCTGAGGCCTGGGAGTGTGGGTGGCGGCAGAGCAGGGCTGTGGATTCGGACCCACCGGAGCTCTACCCCCAGCTCTGCCTCTGACCGGCCGTGTGACCTTGGGGGAGTCGCCTAACCTTTCGGACCCACAGGGATCGTGGTCATTCTTACTCTGTAAAGTTGTTAGGACAATCTGAGATGATATTTATAAACGCGTGCACAAAACAGGGGGCCGAGATGGCAGCTGTACTTATTTCACAGTAACGACCACGCCAGCATTTATCCACCAAGCGAGCCTTTGATACAGGGGTCATCTCAGCGTCCTTCCTCTTCTCTGCCTCACTGGCATTTTGGATGCCCTCCCTCCTCCCTCCTTCCAGTCTCCCCCCCCCCCCGCCCCATTGGCTGAGCGGATCACTGAGTGCAAATATGTTCATAATGTGCTCAGTGCTCGGTGCTCTGTGCAAGGGACAGGGGTCTGAAGGGGAGTAGGACTGTAGGGACTTAGTCTAAAGGGCAAAAGAAGTCCGGCCGGTATTGCTCAGTGGTTGAGCATCAACCTATGACCCAGGAGGTCAAGTTCGATTCCAGCCAAAGGCACACGCCCAGGTTGTGGGCTCGATCCCCAGTCGGGGGCGTGCAGGAGGCAGCTGACCAATGGTTCTCTCTCATCATTGATGTTTCTCTCTCTCTCTCTCTCTCTCTCTCTCTCTCTCTCTCTCTCTCTCTCTCTCTCTCTCTCCCTTCTTCTCTGAAATCAATAAAAAATAGTTTCCAAAAAGGGCAAAAGAAGACGCATGGTGGATGTGTGCAAGACAGTGGCACAGGTGTGACCATGACAATTCTTCGCAAAGGTGGGAAGGATGTAGGGGCTGGTTCCCGGGGGTAGGTAGAGGGTGGGCCTGGGATCCCAGTCCGGAGCGGTGAGGGTTTTGCAGGTGGGTGGGAGGTGCGAAAGGGGTGGCCACCATCCCATAGGGCTTATGGCATAGGCTACAGCCAGGAGCCATGTCAGCTGGAGAGAGGCACCAGGCGGAAGGCGTGGTGGAGATGGGACAAGTCCAGGTGAGAGAGCCGTTTCCCCTGGCTAAGATCTGGGGCAGCGTGGAGGACGTACAGAACTTGCCCGCCTTTTGGCAAATGCTCTTTAGCAGGTGCGGGGTGTGTGTGTGTGTGTGTGTGTGTGTGTGTATGTGTGTGTGTGTGAGAGAGAGAGAGAGAGACAAAGAGAGAGAGAGAGAGAGAGAGAGAGAGAGAGAGAGAGAGAGAGAGAGAGAAATGGCAAGAGGAGACCCTGGGGGCTGGATGCGGGCAGCGCTGAACTCCTTTGTCCCCTTTGCGGCCCTCGATCAGCTCACAGTCAGGGGTCGCTTTTTAAAAAATATATTTTATTGCTTTAAAAAACATTTTTTTTATAGAGATGAAGGGAGAGGGAGAGAGTTAGAAACATCGATCAGCTGCCTCCTGCACACCCTCTACTGGGGATGTGCCCGCAACCAAGGTACATGCCCTTGACCGGAATCGAGCCTGGGACCTTTCAGTCCACAGACAGATGCTTTATACACTGAGCCAAACCTGTTTCCGCTGTGGGAGAATTTGTGAGGACAGATCTTCCTGGGTGTGAACTTAGGGAGAGGAGATTCCCCTTCTACACGGCAGCTGATTGACAGATTGTCCTGTCCCTCAAACGCCTTTGGACGGACCTTGACGAACAACAGGAGCTTATCCACTTGGCGTATGTGGGAGAGGAAGCGCGTGAGTGAGCCTCTCGCCGGCTGAGCTCTGAAACACGAATCGTGAGCAGGAGCAGGTATGTGTGTGCTGCTGTGGGCCTCTCACTCTCTGTGTTTACACACACACGCGGCACACACATCTGGTCTCCACCATCCACTTCCGAAACCTACAAAACAAACACACACACACACACACACACACACACACACACACTCACTCACATACACACACGCACACACACACACACACACACACACATGCTCACTCATATACACACACACACATACATACACACACACGCTCACTCATATACACACACACTCACACGCTCACTCACATACACACACGCACACACACACACACACTCACTCATATACACACACGCACACACACACACACGCTCACTCATATACACACACACATACATACACACACACGCTCACTCACATACACACACGCACACACACACACACACGCTCACTCATATACACACACACATACATACACACACACGCTCACTCACATACACACACACTCACAAGAGCACAGATAGCTTGTGCAGCTACCGGCTGAGTTTGCGCCTCCCCCGAGGGGGTGCGTATAGAGACGGATGCTTGCACACCCGTGTTTCACATACCTTGAGAGGGGCCGCCTGATTTACTCCTCCTGCCCACCACCTCGAATACATAGCCCCCCTCACAGACACACCTAGAGAAAACGTTTAACCACTGGGCTGGACACCTTGGCCCAGGTGGGAGGACACATCTCATGAACCATCACAACCATGAAATCACATGACCACCTCCCCGTTCCTGACTACATACCGGCCTTGCCCTTGGCTCACAGAGACTCTGTGATATACGTGTTGTCCCATTTCACAGGTGGGAAAGCGAGGCTCTGACAGGCAACCCCGTGGCTTGGCCAAGGTCACAGGGGGGAGCAAGTAGGAAGGGTCCAACACAGACCTCTTCCACCCCACCACCTGTCCGAACCACCCCCCGTTTTCTGGTAAGCACTCACATCCCTGGTCACAGTTCACCCTCCCACCAGGAATGGGGAGGCGGCCTTCTCCATTCTTTTCCTCCGATATTTACGGAGCCAGGCACTGTTTGGGGGAAACAGCCAATGAACAGAGCAAACTGAATCTTCTGGGGGGGCGGGGGGCGGAGCTTAAACAAGTTAACAGTGAACCTGCAGGTGAGGATTGGCTTGGTGCAGTGGTCGGCAAACTCGTTAGTCAACAGAGCGGCAAACCGCGGCTCCTGGGTTGCATGTGGCTTGTGAGCCCTAGTTTGCCGACTACTGGCTTGGTGGCATGAAGAACAAAGGCTGCTAAGAGGGGAGAAAGTGTGGGGTTTCCATTCGATGGGGTGTCAGAAAAAGCCTGGCTGAGGAGGTGGTGGCTAACTAAGCAGAAACCCAGAGGGAGGGGTGAGCACATGAGGAAAGAAAGAGGTGACCTGTCCCAGCTAAGGTCATCGGGCCCCCCGGCAGTGAGGCTGGCTCAGATCAAGACCCCAACTCCCTGTGCCCCCGCCTCCTGCGTCCACGCACAGAGGTGAAGGCGCCTCTGGGTGCCTTTTCAGTGGAGGGACAGTGGCGGGGGGTGGGGGGAGCAGACAGAACTGAGGCATCTTCCCCGAGGTTGGCCACGTGCCTGCAGCTCCTGGCGACAGGCCCGGGGGGCTTTTCTTGGGGACGCACCCTCTTCTTTCCTTCCCCGCTGGTCTTGGTCAGCCACAGGTCACCGGGGGTCCCCCATGTCGCTGCCATCCCTGACACCCTCCCCGACACGTGGTGTTTGCCCGGTGTTCAGAGTGCATTTGTCTGCCGTCGGCTGAGCAGGTGGAAGTCTCGGAAACACCGAGTGTTCTACAAAATCCAAACAATTCCCTGTAAATCAAAGCACTTGGCATGCGGACTGTGAAGCCTGGAGCTTTCCTCCCGCCGCGCCCCCCCCCCCCCCCCCCCCCCGCCAAGGTAATCTCTGGAAAGAGGTTTGTCCTCGTGTTTCCACAGCGATTAAATATGCAAAGTAATTTCCTTGATTTTCACCGGGTTCTGAACCAAATCAGATTCCGTTCTGCTCCTCTTTGTACAAAGCCACTTATTGGATCAGATGCCAAAACAAATCCCCGGAATTTGGCGGATCATCGTTTTAAAAGGGGGCTTGTTAAGGTAATCATTAAATTAAACCGCCCCTTTAAGAATATTTAGATCTGGTCCACCAAGCGGAACGGTCTAATGGTTTTTAAATTAGAAGCCGCGCGCGATGCTGGCGAATTTTCTTTTGTGGGTCAAGTGGGTATTAACAAATGCTAAGGCTGTTCTCTCTTTTGTCATCACCTTGAAATCTGCAAAGGAAAGCAAAGAGCTGGAAGGACCCAAGGAGAGAGGCGGGCTTCTTCGCACGTGCTTGGGGCCGGGGCGGGTAGGTGGGCCCGGCATGGACACCCTCTTCTCCCACCTGGTCGAGAGAGAGAGAGAGAGAGAGAGAGAGAGAGAGAGAGAGAGAGAGGCCGGGTCCGCTGGGAGGGGCAGAATCCGGGAGACCTGGGTCCCCGCAGGCTTAGGCTGCTCCTGGGTCAGATCTAACCACAGAGCAGGGGCAGGTAGGTCCCTGTGGCCAGAAGTCTTTTGAAACATTTTGTAAGATATAATATATTTTATTGATTTTTTTTTTTTACAGAGAGGAAGGGAGAGGGACAGAGAGCTAGAAACATTGATGAGAGAGAAACATCGATCAGCTGCTTCCTGCACACCCCACACTGGGGATGTGCCCGCAACCAAGGTACATGCCCTTGACCGGAATCAAAGCCAGGACTCTTCAGTCTGCGGGCCGATGCTCTAGCCACTGAGCCAAACCAGTTTCGTCATTGTAAGATGTATTTTTATTGATTTTTTTTTTAAGAGCAAGAGAGGAAGGAAGAGGGAGAGAGAGATAGAAATACTGATGAGAGAGAAACATCAATGGGCTGCCTCCTGCATGCACTCCCCCCACATTGGGGATTGAGCCCACAACTCAGGGATGTACCCTGATCAGGAATCGAACTGGTGACCTTCTGGTGCATGGGTCCACGCTCAGCCAATGGCACCCACAGGCTGGGCCAGAAGAAACTGTTTTAAAACCTCTCCCATCTGCCCCTTAGGGAGGTTGGCAGCGAGTTCTGAACGAAGCCAGACCCGGAGCCCTTTAGCCAGCGGGTCTAAAGGACCCGGGCACCCTCATCTGTCACACAGTGCATTGCACCGCCTGCTACCGGGGCCCTGGCTGCCCGGCAGCCCCTGGCCCGGCCTCGGTGGCCAGCAGGACGGAGCTGGTCTGAAGTGCTGTGTGAGCGGAGCTTTCGGTCCCTGCAGAGACTGTGGGCGCTAGGACCCGGCAAGAATCCGGACTGAGTGGCTTCACGTTATTGGGGACATATATTGGAGGCCCCCAGGTTATTATAATTTATAATGCGCAGCCGGGGTTGAAAACGGCTGGCTTGGGGAAAAAGCCTTGCTTAGAGAGAAGTTGAAGAGGACGGGGGTCTGTGTGGACGAGGCCTTCAGTTAAACCAGAATGAGGCTCGTGGGCCAAACACGCTCTGTGCTCGCCCCCTTTTGTGTATAAAGTGCGAGCTACGATTAGTCCCTGTTTTTCAAAACTTTTTTCAATGGTGGGAAGGAAATCAAAGGGAGAATAATATCTCATGATAGGTGAAAGTGACATGAAATTCAAATTTCAGGGTCCATCAGTAAAGTTTTATTGGCACACCTTCATGCTCATTCGCCTGCAAATTGTCAATGGCTGCTTTTGAGCTACAGCCGTTAGAACGGAGACCCAGTGGAGACCCAGTAGCCTAAAATATCAACTCGCTGGTCCTTGCAGCAAAAGTTGGCCAACCCTTGAATTCAATCGCAGGGGAGGAGGACCGGTGCAGCGCAGCTGCTGGGCAGCGGGCAGCATGTGGAGTGGGGCCTGATTTGCAACAATAAGCCCCCCCTGCCGGCCTGGTTCCGTAGTTGAGCTTTGTCCCAAGAAGTGGTCAGGGCCCATGCCCGGGTTTGTGGGCTCGATCCCCAGCAGGGGGCGTGCGGGAGGCAGCCAATCGACGTTTCACTCTCTTACGGATGTTTCTAGCTCCTTCTCCCCCTTCCTCCCTCCCTCTGCAATGAACAAACACTTATTTAAACAAACAAAACAACTCCCCCCCCCCCAAAAAAAAGATAAGCCCAAGGAAATAAAACACAGTAAGCTTCAGCATTACTTTGGGTGTTCACACATAGCCAGGGGCACATCCTCTCTGGGAGGCCTCTTGTGAGGACCGACCTCAGACCCCAACCACGTCCACGCGCTTTGCACAGTCCACTTTATGGCTAGGAGTGGATTCCGTGGACGCTCTCCGTTGTACGTGTAGTTTTAGCCTCCAGGAATTTATTGCCAAGTTGTCATGTTGAAAGACAACAACAATACAGTCTAAGTGTCCAACAATGGGAGGTCTTAAGAAATCGCGTTATGTCTGCAGAGAGTTATAAAAGGAAGTGGCTGAGGACTAGATGATGATGCGGGAAAAGGTCTGTGGGTTATAAAGTGACAAATAAGCCACAAAACGGAACTTATTATGAACAGGGATATTTCGCTTGGTCAGAAAACAGTATGTACATACATAGAGAATATTGGAAAGATACACCTGAAATGATAATCTCTAGTTGTGGGTCAGTCATGGACATTTAATTTTGTTCGGCTTTTTTATATGGGCCCTATCTCCACAAGGGTCCGTGGTTTTCTAAATCAGTACCCAGGACGGGGGAAGAGGCAGCTAGATAACGGTCACTAGCAAATGGGTTTTGCATTCCTTGAATGGCCCTTAAAATCCCCCAAATCTCTGCTGTGGCATTTCTGTATGACCTCCCGGACAAACGTTTGTCTCTTATCATGCTGAGTAAATGAACTTTACCGATAGAAATGTACAGAAAAGAAAAGAATCGGGAGAGGGTGGGCCTCCATTCCCACGACTGGTGTCCCTAAAAGAAAGGGGGCGGGCACAAACCTCTGGGGAGAGGGTGGAGGCAGAGGCTGCAGTGATGCAGCCACAGGCCCAGACACACAGGACTGCCCAGGGCCATGGGAAGCTGTGAAGGGGCAATGAACTTTCTTCCCCAGGGTCTTTGGAGGGAGCCTGGCTGTGCCTGCACTGGCTTCCAGGTTGGTGAGAGTTTCCACTGTAATGTGTTAAAGATGCTCTAGGAAATGCATACATTCGGGTTCTAGAAACCCTGGTTCTCTCTGCTTTCCCAGGTGAATCAGAGCAGCAGCAACCTGGGAGGAGCTTGCCTGTTGAGGGCGGGGCTTGCATGCTGGAGGCAGGGCTTGCAGCTGGAGGCAGGGCTTGCTTGCTCAGGGCGGGGCTTGCAGCTGAAGGCGGGGCTTGCATGCTCAGGGAGGGGTTTGTAGCTGAGGCGGGGCTTGCAGCAGAGGCAGGTCTTGCATGCTCAGGGTGGGGCTTGCATACTCAGGGAGGTGTTTGCAGCTGGAGGCAGGGCTTGCATGGTCAGGGCGGGGTTTGCAGCTGGAGGCAGGGCTTGCATGCTCAGGGTGGGGTTTGCAGCTGGAGGCGGGGCTTGCAGCTGGAGGCAGGTCTTGCATGCTCAGGGTGGAGCTTGCATGCTCAGGGCGGGGCTTGCATACTCAGGGCGGTGTTTGCAGCTGGAGGCAGGGCTTGCAGCTGGAGGCGGGGCTTGCATGCCCAGGGCGGGGTTTGCAGCTGGAGAAGGGGCTTGCATGCTCAGGGCGGGGTTTGCAGCTGGAGGCAGGGCTTGCAGATGGAGGCAGGGCTTGCATGCTCAGGGCGGGGTTTGCAGCTGGAGAAGGGACTTGCATGTTCAGAGAGGGGCTTGAATGCTGGAGGCAGTGGGCACCAGATCTCCAGGAAGAATGCCGGCAGCCAGTTTAACCGCCAGGCTGTACACCACAGGCGCGGCTGCCCTGAGACGGTCTGCAGACCGGGGTTCCAGGAGGACTCGTGATGCTGGCCCGGAACTCACTGCGGTGTGCTTTCCAGCTGACACACGACTTTCCAGGTTCCAGGCCCACATCGAGCCCCGTGGGAAGCGGTAATATTTTTATTCCCCACGACACTGAGGATAAAAAGCTTAAGAGCTTTACCCCAGGCAGGCCCATTAGAGGAGGCAGCGTGGGGACCCAGACTGGCCGCGCCGCGGCCCCACCTGCGCTCACTCACCGCCTGGCGCTGCAGGCCGCCACGGCAGCAAGCACGGCCGGCCCTCCCGTCCGGAGTCAGCCGGTTAGCGGTTCAGCAGCACCTGGAAACAGCCCGCTGCCCGCAGGGGAGGAAGCGGGAGGTGTGGGAAGGTGTCCGTCCCAGGCGGGGATTCAGCCTAGAGGAGGTGGTTCTGAGCCCGGGCTGGAAAGGGGATTGAGAGCTGGGCAGTGGAGGAGAAGGCCTGGGTGGCCTGGCCAGTGGTTCTCAAACTCACTGGTCCTGGGACCCCTTTGCACACTTATAAGTTACAGTAGGCACGAAGAGCTGTTGTTGTTATGCGGGTTATACCCATAGTTACTGTACTGGACGTTAAACCGAGAAACTGTAAACCGCCAGTTAATTGAAAGTCACAATAACTGGCATAAATAATATTTACTCTTCTAGACATTAAAACTGAGAAGTTGTAAATTACCAGTGAATTGAAAGTAACAATAACAAACCCATGACATGAGGGCATGAATAATATTTACTCTTCCAGCCGAAACCGGTTTGGCTCAGTGGACAGAGCATCCGCCTGCAGACTGAAGGGTCCCAGGTTCGATTTCGGTCAAGGGCATGTACCTTGGCTGTGGGCACATCCCCAGTGCGGGGTGTGCAAGAGGCAGCTGATCGAGGTTTCTGGCTTTCTATCCCTCTCCCTTCCTATCTGTAAAAAATGAATAAAATATATTAAAAATATTTACTCTTCTAGACATTAAAACTGAGAAACTGTAAATTACCTGTGAATTGAAAGGAACAATAATAAACCTATTACATGTGGGCATAGACACCCAGTTTCCCTGAAAATAAGACAGTGTCTTATATTAATTTTTGCTCCCAAGTATTCGCTAGATCTTATTTTCGGGGGGATGCCTTATATTACAGCGAATAGGTCTTATTTTGGGGGGATGCCTTACTTTCGGGGAGTCTTATTTTTGGGGGATGCCTTACTTTCGGGGAAACAAGGTAACACTTCTTTTGGTAAAACACAGGTTATTCCCAAGCAACAGAGGGCGAGGTAAGAGGCCTGTTTTACGTGTGTGGGCATCGCTGCCCTGGGAGCCAGCAGGGCCTTCTCCTCCGGCTTGTGTTTGCTCTGTTGCGACGTGTGGCTTTGGCCGATGTAGGTGGATAAGATCTGGCCTCACACACACAGGCAGCGGGACAGGCGGGGCCCAGGGACTCCAGAAGCGGCTCAGTGGGTCCCATGCGCCCTCCGCTTGCACTTGGGGAGCTGCCACTGGAGGCCGAGGGCAGCCTGAGGCATGGGAATCCGTCACTCGAAGCGCTGCTGGCCAGAGCCCACGGGAAAGGCCCCAGTGACAGGAGGGGCCCCCGAGGTGGTGGGCGGGTGGCTGGGTGCCTGTGGTCCCCCCTTCAGCAGGCAGGCGATGGCAGGTAGCCAGTTCCAGAAGGTTCTGGGCTGAGCTGTTCCGGAGCTCCAGGCAGGACAGCCCCAGTCGGTGCTGGCACCCTGAGCCAGCGAGACAAGGGTAACCCCACAGAAGAGTCTGTTTCAAGAACAGCGGCAACGTTTCCATCAAAATAATTAAAGTCCAAGGACATGTGGGGCTCGAAGGTCAATGTCGGAGTCACCTAGAAGGCCGGCGTGCGAAACAGTTCATTTTTCTCGGGACCGCAGAGAAAGAAGACGTTACCGTATATCCTCCACGAGGTGCGACGCGAAGAGAAAGTGCCCCATCAGCCGGCAGACAGGGTCCCGGGCCTCCACTCTAGCTCCGTGGCCTCGGGTGCAGGCCTCAGGCCTCAGTTTCCCCATCTGCCATTAGAGAATGAGGCTGTCTGCCGTGGAGACGAACTGAGATCTACAGCCGTTCCGCCAACCTCATCTCCTGCCTCCGACCGCTGTGCCCGACCCCGCATAGCACCTGGCGCGGGCTCCTTCCCTCGGGCCTGATTGAAGCATGGACAGCTGAGTTCCCAGTCCCCGCGCCGTCTCTTCCTCCCCGTGGCTGGCCTTTGGCTCCAGAGCATCCTTTTCTGTGGTGCTGGAGCATCGCACACCACATGCAACTCAGGAGTTTGTTTGGAAACATCTGTTCCAAAGGTAGTGACCATGGACTGGGTTTACAGAGGTTGGGGACTCCCTGCGGGAGCACGGCAGTGGCTTTTCTGATGAGAGCTAAGACCCCTAGTGGAGAGGCAGTGCGGGCTACTGCATGCCAGCCTCATGTGCATGTGGACCCCACATGCATGCGAACCCCACATGCATGCTGATCCCATGTGCATGTAGACCCATGTGCATGTGGACCCCACATGCACGCAGACCTCGCTGCATGCCAGCCCCACGTGCATGCTGACCCACATGCATGCAAACTCCACTGTATGCCGGCCCTATATGCAGCTGACCTATGTGCACATTGACCCCATGAGTGGTTTCCAGCTGCAGCCATCCCTGGTCTCTGCCAGGCTTCCCCGAGTGTCTTAGGGGCCCTGTGGAATTCCGGGGGGGCTCCAGAGAGCCAGGCCGCACTTCATCTGTTGCAACTGTGCCCGGTGTGTTTCCCTATTGGGATTATACACAGGAATTTGACAACATGTGTCCTGCAAAAAATACACACACACACACACACACACACCAGACACAACAGATAAACACACAGAGAAACACACACAGACAAACAGGCACACAGGCACACACAGAAATACCCACAGAGAAACACACACAGACACATAAACACACACACAGAAACACAGACTTACACACAGATACATTCACAGAAACACACACAGGCACATAGGGCACACACACAGAAACAGACACACACAGAAACACAGACACACACTGAAACACAGACACACACACACAGACACACACTGAAACACAGACACACGCACACAGAAGCACACAGACATATTTGCAAAGCCTACATTCAGACTGTCGGGTTGGCAGGAGGATATGGCTGAATCCCACAGGGCCTGCCTGGGCCGATGCCATGGGGTGGATGGCTGGGTCTCTCCGGCGCCAGGCTCTCCCTTGTAGAGCTTCCTGGGCCACCTCAGGCTTCGGGGAGAAGCAGCTGTGGGGGAAAGAGTGGGACCCGGGCTCCAGCCCCAGCTCGGCCGCTATGGGCCAGAGGCAGATCCTTCAGTTCTCGAAGCTTCCACCTCCTCTTCAGCGCAGCAGCACTGAGATCATTGGAAGGATCAGGTTGCTGCACTTCTAAAGGAGATACAGAGGGAAGGGGCTGGGGACGGGGAGGAAGGGGAAGGGACTAAGAAGTACAGTTTACTTACAAACTAGTCTCGGGGATGGAAAGTCAGCACAGGAAAGACAGCCAATCATAGTGTAGTGACTACATGTGGGGCCAGGTGGGTACCGGAACTATGGAGGGGAACACCATGTCAGGTGCGCTTGTCTAACCACTGTGTGGACTGTACCCCTGAAACTAAGACACATAATAGTGAAAGTAAACTGTAGTTGAAAAACAAAAACATTAATAACAATACATTAAACATAAACGAGATGTGGTAACACCCAGAATAGCTGCGATAGATGCTGACTTAAAGTCAGTGGTCTGCTTCTGAGAGTCCTAAGGTACATACAAAGGAAGCGTGTGCATGTGTGCGTGTTGGGTGGTACCAAGTGAGGGGCCTAGGGGAGCAGAATAAGTTCCCCCTTTTTTAAAGGGAGGAGACCATCGTGAGGGCCCCCTCTGGGGCGATCGGCCCAGCTCACGGCTGCCACCTTCCTCGCCCCGCTCCTGCAGGGCAGCAGGCTTGGTTATGAAAATGAAAAATTCTCTCCTCCTCGCCCACAGCAGCTGTTTCATTACGTTCTGCATTTCTCTCCGTCTGAATGTTCGCTCTTGTCCCGGGCAATAACTCCTAATTTCTTTAATGTATATATATCTATTGACATTATGATGGATGATAACAGACTTCCGCGAAGGAATGAAGCAGGCGCACGAACCATTCCGACCTATTGGGAAAAGAGCAAGGATTAAATAAGCAATTATAAGTGGGTATTTACCTGATAGATTAGGATGGTGACTCTGGAGCAGTCTCGCTCTATTAGGTAAATGATCTATGCTCCGCAGAGCTTTATAAATATGTATTTCACTAAAAGACTCAAGTCTTGGCTGTAATTAAAATGCATCTCAGAGCATTCCATTAATAACGGAGCCCGCCCCTCGACTTTTCAGCAGAAAATGAGTTTAAAAGAATGCCGCAGCCTGTCTGCTGGGTAAGTTGGATCAAGTGCCCCCTTCCCCCCCCTCCCCCCCCCGCTGCCATCCCACCTTCTCCCGCCTGGGTCCCGGATCACAGTTTGCGTCTCTTGTCAGCGACAAAGCTGGAATGGTGCGTCACTGGGTCCTTACGCCGTGGGTGAAATTGGTCGCAAACTCCTACCTTCTTCTACCCCCATCTCAACATTTCTCTTGCCGCCAGAGTTACACAGCTGCTTTAGGTATTCTGGGTGCTACTAGATCTCATTTATGTTTAATGTATTGTTATTCATGTTTTTATTTTTCAACTACAGTTTACTTTCACCGTTATCTTGTCTTGGTTTCAGGGGTACAATCCACACAGTGGTTAGACCAGCACACCTGTCATGGTGTTCCCCTGGATAGTTCCGGTACCCACCTGGCCCCACAAGTAGTCACTACACTGTGATTGGCTGTCTTCCCTGTGCTGACTGTCCCTGAAAAATCGACGTCTGTTATGTCTCTACTCAGAAGCACGCCACGCTCTGTGCCGTTTCGCCGGCTTTCTCAGCGTGTATTCTGTGGAACGCCCATCCCGGGAGGCAGCTCTGAAGATAAAGACGTTATAATGAAAACATGTGAATTAACGGCGTATCTTTTGTATTCCCTCTTGCATTCTTGGAAGTTCTCATGTGCATTCAAGGCTCTGAGAAGTCCTGCAGTGTTTCCCAAGCTCAGTTTTTAAAACCTCTGGATGCCTTAGGAAGCTCTGAACCGTGGTTGATGAGAGGAAGCCCCGCTTCCTTAGCCTGGTCACACTGCAGGAGGGTCCACCCTAATGACTTTTGAACTTCATTCAAACTGCAAAGACCCTAACCTTCAAATAAGGCCGCATTAGAAGGTAGCAGGGGTCAGGACCTCGGCTTATCTCTCGTGGTGTTACAGGGACACAATTTGACCCACAAGTCCTCACGTTGGCCCTAGCCGGTTTGGCTCACTGGATAGAGCATCGGCCTGCGGACTGAAAGGTCCCAGGTTTGATTCTGGTCAAGGGCATGTACCTTGGTTGCAGGCACATCCCCAGTAAGAGGCGCGTAGGAGGCAGCTGGTTGATGTTTTTCTCCCATCAATGTTTCTAACTCTTTATCCCTCTCCCTTCTTCTCTGTAAAAAATCAATAAAATATATTTAAAAAAAAGACCTCACGTTATAATTCTTGATGTATTTTCCTTAGGGGAAGGTTTATATTATTATCTATGTGTTGTACTTAAAATTGCCAAAGAACATCCTGTCTTGCCTTAAATTATTTTTTGTAAACCTCAAACATGGGATGCTTTCCCCTGCAGGCTGTTTTTAAAAGCATGGGGGAATGGGGGGAGGATAATGGCGGGGGGGGGGGGAGAAAGAAAACATATGTACTACTATTATATCTAAGTTATACTGCAAAAAAATAAAAATAAAAATAAATTAAAAAAAGAATAAAAGCATGGAGGAATACTGTGTTTTTCTGACATAAAATCCTTGGGCTTATGGAACTTTCCAAAACTCGAGGGCAAAAATCCTTCTTGTATTTTGACATAGATTCATGAATGAGAATATTTTATTTTATTTGCAATCAATATCAGTTTGTCTAATAATATTACAGATGAATTTAATAATGCATTTGTAGTATTATATATTATGTATAAGAATACTGTTTCTTTCTTTAATATGTTTTTATTGATTTTTTTAAAGAGAGAGAGGAAGCGAGAGACAGAGAGAAACATTGATCAGCTGTCCCCCGCACACCCCCCACTGAGGACTGAGCCTGAAACCAGGGCATGTGCCCTGACCAGAAATCAAACCAGCGACATTTTGGTGCATGGGGTAACTCTCAAGCAACTGAGCACCCCGGTCAGGGCAAGAATACTCATTCTTATCTATTTACCTTGAAGAAAGTTTAGGAAAATGCCCTTTCAAGTAAAATGTACGTTTTTATAAGTCACCAGCTTTCTTTTTTTCCCCCAATATAATTCTAAAATTCTGTAATTAATTTCATCTTCTAAGTTTTCATTGTAATTCTGTCATTCTATAATTATGTTCATCTTGTGAGCACAACACTCATGTACATGTCGGTAATTAAACTAGTTGAGTCCAGCAGGCATGGCTCAGTGGGTGAGCATTGACCTCTGAACCGGGAGGTCACAGTTCAGTTCCCAGCCAGGGCACATGCCTGGGGTTGCAGGCTCGATCACCAGTGTGGGGTGTGCAGGAGGAAGTGATTAATGATTCTCTCTGATCATTGATGTTTCTATTTCTCGTTCCTTCCTCTCTGAAATCAATAAAAATATATCAGATCTAATAAAAGAGTAATATGCAAATTGACCATCACTCCAAGAAACAAGATGACCACCCCAATGTGGTCAAAGATGGCTGCCCCCATGTGGACACAATATGGCTGCCACAAGATGGTCAGCAGGTAAGGGCAATTGGGGCAGACTAGGCCAGCAAAGGAGGGCATTTTGGATGGACCAGGCCTGTAGGGGAGGGCAGTTGGAGAGGGACCAGGTCAGCAGGGGAGGATAGTTATGGAGGGACCCAGGCCTGCAGGGGAGGGCAGTTGTGGGCGATCAGGCCAGGAGGGAGAGCAGTAAGGGCTGATCGGGCCAGCAGAGGAGGGCAGTTGGGGGAGACCAGGCCAGTAGGGGAGGTCAGTTAGGGTCAATCGGGCCAGCTGGGGAGCAGTTAGGCATCAGTCAGGCTGTCGGGAGTGGTTAGGGGGTGATCAGGCTGGCAGGCAGAAGTGAGAGGTTGGGAGCCAGCAGGTGAGAGGTTGGGAGCCAGCAGTCCTGGATTGTGAGAGGGATGTCCAACTGCCCATTTAGGCCAATCCCATGGGGTAGTTGGACATCCCTCACGGGATCCCAGATTGGAGAGGGTGCAGGCTGGGCTGAGGGATACAGACCTTACTCCCTATCCCCGCTTCCTATGCATGAGTTTTGTGGACCAGACCTCTAGTCTATACTGATAAAAGGGTAATATGCTAATTAGGATGGATGTCTTCTGGATGACCTTCCAGACATCCTTCTGGACAAAGCCTCAGGGGCTGCAAGGGCTGAGGCTCAGGCAGCCATGGGTGGCTGTGAAGGGCCCAGACTCAGGCAGGCATTGGCAGCAGCAATGGGGTAATGGGGGCAGAACCTTCCCCTGATCTGCCAGGTCTCCTCCCACAGAGGGAGGCCAGACTTTAGCTTAGGCTGGGGGTGAGGCAGAGGCAGTTAGGGGCAATCAGGCCAGCAGGGGGGCAAGTTAGGGGCAATCAGGCCAGCAGAGGGGCATGGTAGAGGTAATCAGGCCGGCATGGGGGTAAGGTTGAGGCAATTAGGCCAGCAGGCAGAGGCAGTTAGCCTAAACCAGCAGTCAGACATCCCCTGAGGGGTCCCAGATTGGAGAGGGTACAGGCTGAGGGACCCTATTCCTTCCCCACCCCCCTCATGAATTTCATGCATTGGGCCTTTAGTATATATGTATTCTAAAAAGAAACTATTTGGAATCCCACAGGACACTTGGTGCTGTCCACAGGCCCAGGACACATTTGGTCCGTGTGAAAAGTCCTTGCTATTTGGTCCTATTCAAAATGGCTATGCTTAGGAAACATGGACAAACACCCTGGGTTCAAGCATCCCAGGAGGTTCATTTTTACTCTCAGCTTACAGGAGTCATACATTAAAAACATATTTTTTATTGTCCAGTCATTGTGATGGGTTGTATGTAATGTGACGTTTCCTTTATATTAAAGTGTTAAGAAACAAACATATAGACCAAGGAAAGGAAATTGATTTCTCTGGGAACCATGCAGTTGTACAAGTATGACTCTTCACTTCGATGTTTCCATTATGCTATTAAAATAGAAATTAGCCATAATCAAACTGCGGAATGCCCAATTAATGAATGATGCTAGCTTTGAGGAAGTGATCAGAATCACATTGTATTTTAAAAATAATGCCTTTCTCTATCTGCGTTTGGGAAGAGTCTAAATCCCAGTCAGTGTTTTCAGAGAATCTACCTCTGTCTGGCTCACCTGGTGAGTGTGTGTGTGTGTGTGTGTGTGTGTGTGTGTGTGTGTGTGTGTGAAGAGGGGTGCTTGTTAACATGCAGATTATGGGGTGCACCTGAGACTACTGAACCAGTGCCTCTGATGGGTGGGGGTCCAGCAATGCTCCCTGGTGATGCTCACGTACACACGGGTTTGATCATCTCTTAGCTGGACCCTCTGCATCTCTGGTACCCACCTGGCGGCAGGTGCCTGATACTGCCTCAGAGCCCTGAACCTGAGACACAACACCTGTCATGTGACTCCAGTCTGCGACCTTAGCACCCTCTGCGCCTCCTCTGCATCCGGCACTGGAGGGCTCTCTGGAGGGCTCTGCTTCAGAGCTGCAGGCTGTGCTCCTGGGGAAGTCTTGTCCTCGCCCCTCCTGCTCCTGTCGGCAGCCCCTCCCGCCCAAGACCCCGGCCAGCCTGAGTCTTCTCTGGGGCCAAACTATAGGGACCTTGGTGGCAAATGCAGGGAGGGCAAAGGTGAGGGCTGGCACGCAGCTCCACTCCTGCCCAGGGCTGCCAAAGGAAACACAGGCTGCCCCATAAAGCCCGAATTTCGGATGAACGAGTCATGTTTTCATATTCGTATGTCTCAAGGACTGCATGGGACATACGGTATTTTCCGGCGTATAAGACGACTTTTTAAATCTAGGAAAATCTTCTCAAAGTCAGCATATTGAAATAAAATCTGATGTTTTTTAAAATTTTTATTTAGTGTGCGTTGGAAGAGGAGTAGTCTTATATGGCGAGTATATCCCAAACTCTATATTTTAACTGGAAAAGTTGGGGGTTATCTTATATGCCCAGTTGTCTTATATGCCGGAAAATAAGGTACTTACACGAAAACAACCTCAATTGCAAAGGTGTCTCTCGTACTGCTACTCGCTGACTCTGGCCACTCGTATCCTGACACTTCTCGGGGTGGCGTGAACGCTGCAAAAGCTCCTGGATTATGTCCCTGGTCGCAACCCTGGGCAAACACTGTAAAGTAACCAGCCAAGGCCAAGGGCACGTACGCCGGGAGGCCGGCCCAGGCTTCAAGTTCTGCAAACATCTGCTCTCTCATTTTCGTAGTCACGTATGAGACGGCAGCCACCGCTACGCCTTTGGATGATTTTGGTAAATATAGTCCCCTCCATTTTATAGCCCCCCCAACCCCCTTCACGACAGGGTCAACTTTCACGGATGCACAGCTGGTTTGTGACTGATCATCTTCCCTCCGCTGGGAGGTGGCATTCTGAGGCTGAGATGGGTCGGCTCCACCTTTTGAGTCTCAGCCAAGTCTTCAATTAAAGGTGGAGATAAGTGAGCTCCCCCCGCCCCCCCCCCCTCTCTCTCTCCTCCCAAGAATATGCCATTTAGCATTGCTGAAAGGAGCCTCCTCACCATCCACCATAGCGTTCTTGGGTCCACATCCATTTTGACCTGGATAATGGCCCAGCCGTTCTGAAAAGACCCCCCCATCCCCCCCAGGTTCCCCATCATTGGCAGAGCTCAGCGGGGAAGGGGTGCAGCACAGAGAAGGGACAGGGCAGCAATCCCCATCACCCTCTCAGGAGAAAGACAGACCGGGGCAGCAGCTACCCTGTTTCCCCCAAAATATGACAGTGTCTTATATTAATTTTTGCTCCCAAAGATGTGCTAGACCTTATTTTAGGGGGGATGCCTTATATTACAGTGAGTAGGTCTTATTTTGGGGGGATGTCTTACTTTCGGGGAAACAGGGTAGCAACGCCAGAACTCCAGGATTTTCCCCCTTATGTCGCATTTACCTGTCCTACCCGAGACCCAGAGAGTTTTTTTTTTTAAATCAAAGCAGGTAATGGAAGAATTGTCTTCAACCTGCGATGCAATCCTATTTAATCCTATTTAATAGCCTTATTTCTCAGCTGAGCAAATTTCCCCCTGTGAGCGCTCGGTTTGATTTGGAACTCGGCAGAAGTGTAACTAGCAAAGAAGCGCATTCTTTTGTGGTTTCTCGGAGAGGGGCGTGTGCTGGCGAGAGGCCTGAGCCAGGTCTGGATTCCGGGGACCCTGCAGGGCTCCCCTATCAACTTGCTTCTTTGCCTCTGTTTTCTCATCTGTCAAAGGGGAGGGTTAGAGTATCTGCCCCTGACAGCACACGAGCCTCTGGCTGTGAATGCTGGGGTGTGGGCCTCTGTGCGAGGTGGCGGGATGCAGCCACATGTCCGTTCGGCACCCCCGCCCGGCCCTGAGCCCGGCACAGTGCTGCGTACGGCAGACGCTCTGTAGACGGTATGGCGTGGGATTGGGTTTTGGAATATCAGGCCGCCATTAAAATGGTAAGTGAGACTCTCTCTGCTGGGAAACAGACAGTGGTGGACAGACTCTCGAGCCAAACACGGACTGCAAGACTGTTTCAGGCGTGAAGTCTGGGTGGGGCCAGGGTACCTCCAGCCGGGGGAGCACCAGTGTGAGTTCCGGGAAAGGGGAACGGGCCCTTTCCCACCAACACGGGACGTCCACCTGTCTGAAGACTGTCTTTGCCTGTGATGGGAAGAGCGACCTGTGGCCACCGTGCACACCCTGAACAGTCCAAGTGATGGCCTGGGGGCAGAGGGCGGGAAGGAGAAGGGATGCTGTTCCCTACCACCTGGGAGCTGCCTGCTTCTGTCCTCCCTGTCGCTGCCCCTCCTCCTCCTGCTGGTCCCCCATCCAGCCAGGGTAACCCATGTCTCAAACATCCCCCGTCCAGGCAGGGTAATTTGTGTCTCAATCATCCCCCGTCCAGGCAGGTTAACCTGTGTCTCAAACATCCCCCGTCCACCAGGGTAATTTGTGTCTCAAACATCCCCCGTCCAGCCAGGGTAACCTGTGTCTCAAACATCCCCCATCCAGGAAGGGTAACCTGTGTCTCAAACATCCCCCGTCCAGCCAGGGGCAGCCTGTGTCTCAAACATTCCCCGTCCACCAGGGTAACCTGTGTCTCAAACATCCCCCGACCAGCCAGGGTAATTTGTGTCTCAAACATCCCCCGTCCAGCCAGGGTAACTGTGTCTCAAACATCCCCTGTCCACCAGGGTAACTGTCTCAAACATCCCCCGTCCACCAGGGTAACCTGTGTCTCGAACATCTCCCGTCCACCAGGGTAATTTGTGTCTCAAACATCCCCCGTCCAGCCAGGGTAACCCGTGTCTGAAACATCCCCCGTCCAGCCAGGGTAACCTGTGTCTCAAACACCCCCCGTCCACCAGGGTAACTGTGTCTCGAACATCTCCCGTCCACCAGGGTTACCTGTGTCTCAAACATCCCCCGTCCACCAGGGTAACTGTGTCTCAAACATCCCCCGTCCACCAGGGTAACTGTGTCTCAAACATCCCCCGTCCACCAGGGTAACTGTGTCTCAAACATCCCCCGTCCACCAGGGTAACTGTGTCTCAAACATCCCCCGTCCACCAGGGTAACTGTGTCTCAAACATCAACCGTCCACCAGGGTAACTGTGTCTCAAACATCCCCCGTCCACCAGGGTAACTGTGTCTCAAACATCCCCCGTCCACCAGGGTAACTGTGTCTCAAACATCCCCCGTCCAGCCAGGGTAACTGTGTCTCAAACATCAACCGTCCACCAGGGTAACCCGTGTCTCAAACATCCCCGGTCCACCAGGGTAACTGTGTCTCAAACATCCCCCGTCCACCAGGGTAACTGTGTCTCAAACATCAACCGTCCACCAGGGTAACCCGTGTCTCAAACATCCCCCGTCCACCAGGGTAACCCGTGTCTCAAACATCCCCCGTCCACCAGGGTAACCTGTGTCTCAAACATCCCCCGTCCACCAGGGTAACTGTGTCTCAAACATCAACCGTCCACCAGGGTAACTGTGTCTCAAACATCCCCCGTCCACCAGGGTAACTGTGTCTCAAACATCCCCCGTCCACCAGGGTAACTGTGTCTCAAACATCAACCGTCCACCAGGGTGACTGTGTCTCAAACATCAACCGTCCACCAGGGTGACTGTGTCTCAAACATCAACCGTCCACCAGGGTAACTGTGTCTCAAACATCCCCCGTCCACCAGGGTAACTGTGTCTCAAACATCCCCCGTCCACCAGGGTAACCGTGTCTCAAACATCCCCCGTCCACCAGGGTAACCTGTGTCTCAAACATCCCCCGTCCACCAGGGTAACTGTGTCTCAAACATCAACCGTCCACCAGGGTAACTGTGTCTCAAACATCCCCCGTCCACCAGGGTAACTGTGTCTCAAACATCCCCCGTCCACCAGGGTAACTGTGTCTCAAACATCAACCGTCCACCAGGGTGACTGTGTCTCAAACATCAACCGTCCACCAGGGTGACTGTGTCTCAAACATCAACCGTCCACCAGGGTAACTGTGTCTCAAACATCCCCCGTCCACCAGGGTAACCTGTGTCTCAAACATCCCCCGTCCACCAGGGTAACTGTGTCTCAAACATCCCCCGTCCAGCCAGGGTAACTGTGTCTCAAACATCTCCCATCCACCAGGGTAATCTGTGTCTCAAACATCCCCCGTCCACCAGGGTAACCTGTGTCTCAAACATCCCCCGTCCAGCCAGGGTAACCTGTGTCTCAAACATCCCCCGTCCAGCCAGGGTAACCCGTGTCTCAAACATCCCCCATCCAGCCAGGGTAACTGTGTCTCAAACATCCCCCATCCAGCCAGGGTAACCCGTGTCTCAAACATCCCCCATCCAGCCAGGGTAACTGTGTCTCAAACATCCCCCATCCAGCCAGGGTAACCCGTGTCTCAAACATCCCCCGTCCACCAGGGTAACCTGTGTCTCAAACATCCCCCGTCCAGCCAGGGTAACCCGTGTCTCAAACATCCCCCGTCCAGCCAGGGTAACCCCTGTCTCAAACATCCCCCGTCCAGCCAGGGTAACCCGTGTCTCAAACATCCCCCGTCCAGCCAGGGTAACCCGTGTCTCAAACATCCCCCGTCCAGCCAGGGTAACCTGTGTCTCAAACATCCCCCGTCCACCAGGGTAACCCGTGTCTCAAACATCCCCCGTCCAGCCAGGGTAACCCGTGTCTCAAACATCCCCCGTCCAGCCAGGGTAACCTGTGTCTCAAACATCCCCCGTCCAGCCAGGGTAACCCGTGTCTCAAACATCCCCCGTCCAGCCAGGGTAACCTGTGTCTCAAACATCCCCCATCCAGCCAGGGTAACCTGTGTCTGAAACATCCCCCATCCAGCCAGGGTAACCCGTGTCTCAAACATCCCCCATCCAGCCAGGGTAACCTGTGTCTCAAACATCCCCGTCCACCAGGGTAACCTGTGTCTGAAACATCCCCCGTCCACCAGGGTAACCTGTGTCTGAAACATCCCCCGTCCACCAGGTTAACCTGTGTCTGAAACATCCCCCATCCAGCCAGGGTAACCTGTGTCTCAAACATCCCCCGTCCACCAGGGTAACCCGTGTCTGAAACATCCCCCGTCCAGCCAGGGTAACCCGTGTCTGAAACATCCCCCATCCAGCCAGGGTAACCTGTGTCTGAAACATCCCCCATCCAGCCAGGGTAACCTGTGTCTCAAACATCCCCCGTCCACCAGGGTAACTGTGTCTCAAACATCCCTCGTCCAGCCAGGGTAACTGTGTCTCAAACATCCCCCGTCCAGCCAGGGGCAGCCTGTGTCTCTCCTGTTCACTTGTAACTATTTGTTTTCTGTCTTGCAGTTCCACACTCATCTACTTACCTATTTTTTTAAAAGTTTTTACCAGCTAAAACTGGTTTGGCTCAGTGGATGGAACATCAGCCTGAGGACTGAAAGGTCCCAGGTTCGATTCCGGTCAAGGGCATGTACCTTGGTTGCAGGCATATCCCTAGTAGGAGGTGTGCAGGAGGCAGCTGATCAATGTTTCTGACTTTCTATCCCTTTCCCTTCCTCTCTGTAAAAACTCAATAATATATATATATATATATATTTTTAAAAAGGTTTTGCCACTTCCTGGAATAAGAAAGCCAGTGAAGTGGGCTTTGGGGTCCGAGAGTCCTTGACTCAAACAGGAGCCCCCGGCGCTCATGGGTTCCGTGGCCGTGGGCAGAGGAGTTTGCCCGGAGAACGCTGTCACTGTCATTGGCAAACTGCAGCGAAGCGCGGGTGTGGATGAGCGAAAACCATCAGGCTCCCTGTCCATTAGCTTCTTTCCTTGCCGCCTCCTTGAGGGAGGGGTTATTTGGGATGTCCTGGAGCCCCCAGGGCCAGTCCGTGCTGGGGTGTGTCGGGGAGCCATCAGGGTCGGTTGAGTAATTAATGGGGGCTGAGAAGGGGAAAGAGCGGACGGATGTCTCAGCAGGGCGTTCTGTAGTCGAGTGCTTCCTAAGCAACTGGTACTGAAGTGTGGCAGCAATCAACTCGGGGAGAAACTGCAGTTTGGCTTCTGTACTTATTTGTTTGCTAAAACAATAGAAAGTTCTTCTGATTTTCTGAATGTAGGTATGCTATCCCAACACTCCATGGATGATGGTTTGAATATCCCATTGATTGTGATCTCGCTGGTCATCGAAGCACATTCCTCTGGGGACCAGGAAAGCTCAATTACCCTAAATTGTCTCAGTAGCAACAGGTAACTGAGTTTTGGTTGACTCAGTGGTCCCAGAATCAGTAGCTACCCTAAAATGCCTCAGTAGCTACAGATAGTGCATTCCTGTTGACTCAGTGATCCCAGGATGTGGACAGCACCATTATTCTAAATTGCCCAGGTGGTCCCCGATAATGTGTGTCTGTTGATTCAGTGATTCTTAGACACTTTAGGTAACTACCTTGCTCAACTTCTGCAAAAATGCTTTTTGCGAAACAGGTTCCTCATTCCAGACCCAAAGATATCATCAATGCCTTTGTGATAATCTGCCAACATAAGCCAGATGTGTCAAGCTATTCGGGGCTGCAAGATCTGGAGCCCTGAATGGCTCCCTTGTATGCCACAGGCTTTTAATAAGTGACTCCATAATTTGACTTGAATAGGAGTGCAAGCAGTTGGATATCCCTCGAGGGGTCCCAGATTGTAGAGGGTGCAAGCTGGGCTGAGGGATACCCACCCCGGCCCCCTGTGCACGAATTTCATGCACCAGGCCTCTAGTGTATATTTAAGCCCTCATACAATAGAAATTAAAAAAAAATTGCTGTCTCGAATTTCATGGAAGTTGGCATATTACTAACATGTGCTAATTGCTTGTTACTCGGAGCTTGCGTAGCGGCTGTGACCCCGGAGGGCTGGCCATCCCCGCTGTTTGAGGTGTGGCACCATTTAGATTTGTGATTTTCTGCAAGTTGTATTCTAAGCCACAGGTGCTCATCCACATAATATTCCAACCTCCACAAAAACTCTCCTGTGAGGGTAGGTGTGTGACCTGCTCTTCCCACACAGTCATTGGCCACATCGGCCATTGGAGCTGTGAGCTCATGCCTTAGAAGCAGTGACTAAGTCCCTGTGACTTTGCCTCCTTACAGGTGACCTCTCTCTGTATTCCCAGCAGGCCTTGATAGAGGTCACTCCAGTCTCTACTGCCCCTGCCCCAGACCTAACTTTGCTTGTGTTTGGGTTCACACAGAATAAAAGGACACTAAGCACACAGCTCCTCTCTCTCTCTTTCTCTCTCTCTCTCTGTGATTATATTGTCACAGGCTTTTTAAACATTTATTGATTGACAAGAGGCCTGATGCATGAAGATTCATGCAAGAATGGGCCTTCCTTCCCCTGGCTGCCAGCACCTTCTTCACTCTTGCCATAGCCACCTTTCCGCCTTCTCATGCTGCCCAGAGGCCTGGAGCGGCTGGGGTGGTGCAGAACGCCTGCGTCATCTTCATGGCCCTGCCCCCAGACTCTCAGTGCCTTCATATGCAAATTAACCCACTATCTTTGTTGGGTTAATTTGCATACTCACTCCTGATTGGCTGGTGAGTGTCGCAAAGGTATAGTCAATTAGCATGTTACTCGTTTGTTAGGTAGATTTTAGAGAGAGAGAGAGAGGGAGAGAAACATCCATTTTTTGTTTCATTTTATCGATGCCTTCATTGGTTGCTTCTTGAATGTGCCCTGACCAGAGATGGAACCTGCAATCGCTGTATCAGGACAGTGCTCTAACCGTCTGAGCTACCCGGCCAGGGCGATTTGCTTAGGCTGTTAAAGAGGTCTTTCTCGGGCCTCATTCATTCATTTCTACCCATTCATGGGCTCATTCAGGTCCTTTGCATTCTAAAACCATTGAGTGGGTACCACTGCACTGGGAGTAAAATCCAAGCCTTCTCCTAGGCCTGAACCCTGCCTGTGCTTTGTCTCCTTCTGACCTGTCCCACCGGCCTGCTGCACGAGCCCACTGCCTGCTCAGCCCGCCTGGGGCACGGGCACCTGAACGCCAGTCCCCGGGGCTGTGCCTGGAGGACCCCTCTCTCCTTCAGGGGTCCACTCACTCTCTCTACAGGAGCAACTCCCTGTCACCATCATGGCTGGGCCTCCCGATTGGGCTCTCTTCCCGGCATCCAGGCCTGTCTGACTGGTTCAGGTGCCTGTGTAGGAGGCTGCGCATCCCAGGAGTGTCCTGATGACCTGTGCCAGCGTCCTTGTGGCAGCAGCCCTGGCAGCGTGGTGCTCCTCCTTGGGCGCATGCCATCACCAGCAGGGCTCTCAGTGCCTGGCCTAGGTTTATTCCAGAGGAGAGGGCAGCTCAGAGAGGGCAAGCAACATATCCAAGAGCACACAGGCTAAGCAGTGGACTGGACGTGAGCTTCAGTGTGGTTACAGCTGGCCCTGCCCCTCCCCACTGGTCCTGACCCTCTCCACTGGCCCTGCCCCTCCCTGCTGGCCCTGCCCCTCCCTGCTGGCCCTGCCCCTTCCTGCTGGCCCTGCCCCTCCCTGCTGGCCCTGCCCCTCCCCACTGGCCCTGCCCCTTCCTGCTGGCCCTGCCCCTCCTCACTGGCCCTGCCCCTCCTCGCTGGCCCTGCCCCTCCCCACTGGCCCTGCCCCTCCCCGCTGGCCCTGCCCCTCCCCGCTGGCCCTGTCCCTCCCCGCTGGCCCTGCCCCTCCTCGCTGGCCCTGCCCCTCCCCACTGGCCCTGCCCCTCCCCGCTGGCCCTGCCCCTCCCCGCTGGCCCTGTCCCTCCCCACTGGCCCTGACCCTCCCTACTGGCCCTGACCCTCCCCACTGGCCCTGCCCCTCCCTGCTGGCCCTGCCCCTCCCCGCTGGCCCTGCCCCTCCCCACTGGCCCTGTCCCTCCCCACTAGCCCTGACCCTCTTTGCTGGCCCTGCCCTCCCCGCTGGCCCTGCAGGTATGGACACATTTTACATCGGAAAAAGATGGCTCACATTAGGAACATGGAGGTTGTAAGAGTCTCATCTTTTCTGATCTCCCCAAAGACACTAGCTGGGGACAGTCTGGCCCAGGCCTCCTGTGACTTGATGGAAACAGGCGAGGTGACAGCACAGGTTCCTTTGTGAAGAGACAGCATTGCTTCTAGTCCTGATGGGACCCCTGGGCTTCCGAGTCCGGGGCAGCCTGGAGGGTGGGCGCTGCACCCCGGTGAGCCCCAGGGTGGGTGCCAATGAGGCTGCCAGCCGGCCGCACCTTTCCAAAGGAAGCATCTAAAGGAGTGGAGGCCGGTGTGTGGTGATGTATTAGCTCCGCGGAGATGTAAATCGCATGACCCCTGAGCGCCCTTTAACAAAGTCATTTCCATAGGCTGAGCTTCACAGTGCGAGGGCCCCTCACCCCCACTCACCCATGTTCCCCCCGGACGGGGCCAAGGCAAAGACCTCGCTGCGGCGGACAGAGCGTTATTGAGAACCTCTCCGCGTGGCTCCACAAATCAGATGAAATAAAAAATCCGAACAAAGCCGCCTCCTGATGGACGCTGCGGCCAGGGGCGGCTCGCTGGCGAGCCCCGCGCTCCTGAGACCACCTCCATTAGATTATGCAGATCCGGTCTCCGAAAATACCCCCAAACCTAATCTGCCGGGGCCTGGCGGAGTGTGTAAGCAAACGCTGAGATTTGCATTAGATCCTTGACTTTGAAACCCATTACTGCGCGTTCCTGGCTGACTTTGAGGGGCAACCTGTTCGGGGGAGGGAGGCGGGAGGGGCCCTGCCGGGTGGGTGTTTCAGGCCCTTTCCATCTCTTCTGAAGGTCACCCCACCTCTGCCATTAGAGGATTGGTCCCCGCAGAGCCAGCAAGGTGAGCTGTGTCAACACGGACCTCAGCCGAAGGCTCTCTGGGATCATTTCGGAGATTTTTAGAGCGTGCGTTTTTGTTTTTTGTTTTGCATGTTAAAAAAATAAATTTTGTTGAGTTTGCTCCTTCCTTCCTTCCTTTCTTTCTTTCTTTCTTTCTTTCTTTCTTTCTTTCTTTCTTCCTTCCTTCCTTCCTTCCTTCCTTCCTTCCCTTCCTTCCTCCTCCTCTCTCTTCTCTCTCTCTCTCTCTCTCTCTCTCTCTCTCTCTCCTCCTCCTTCCTTCCTTCCTTTCTTTCTTTCTTTCTTTCTTTCTTTCTTTCTTTCTTTCTTTCTTTCTTTCTTTCTTTCTTTCTTTCTTTCTTTCTTTCTTTCTTTCTTTCTTTCACAGCTTCTTTCCGAAATGCTCTGTTTGCATTGTCTGGAACATACATATATATAATTGATTTTTCACAGAGAGGAAGGGAGAGGGATAGAAAGTCAGAAACATCAATCAGTTGCCTCCTGCACCCCCCCCCCCCACACACACACTGGGGATGTGCCCACAACCAAAGCATATGCCCTTGACAGGAATTGAACTTGGGACCTTTCAGTCCACAAGCCGATGCTCTATCCACTGAACCAAACTGGTTTCAGCTGGAATATGTATATTTTAAAAAAGTGAAATGTAGAGGGAAAAAGGCAAGGAAAAGAATGCTTGGTAGCTTCTTAATGATACAGGTACTCTCCCTCCCTCCTTTCCTCCCTCCCTTCTTATCTTTTCACTGAGGGGTGGTGCCAAACGTTTTCTGGAGAAGGCCAGCTGGTGCAGGTTTTAGGGTGTGAGACCACCTGGTCTTTGTGGCGTGGCTCAGCCTGGCCTTGTCCCCAGAAGGCCGCCCTGAACGGGATGTAAATGAGTGGGTGTGGCTGTGCGCCAAGCAAATTTGATTTGATGAACACTGAAATCTAAATTCCATGTCATTTTTAAGCGTCAAAAAATATTACTATTCTTTTGATTCTATGTTTACCAATGTGAAGGCCATTCTTGGCTCTCGGCCCACACGGAAGTAGGCTGTGGGCAGGGGGATTGACTCTGGGGCCATAGCTTCCCTCCCTGCTTCATGCAGTAGCAGAAGGGACTGCCTTTTTAAGGGAATTGGGTTTCGAGTAGACTCTCAACACACCTATCTCTGTAGGAAAATAGAGGAGGGTTTCTACCTTGAAAGACGGTCCGTTAGTGGCTGTTCTGGCCCAGACGGGAGCTGACCATTCCGTCCCCAGGAACTGAGCCCCTGCTCATACTGGTCTGTCCTTGGGAAGCCCCAGGTGCTGTGCATGACCCTCCACAGGCAGGGAGGGGCCTGCAAAATAGCTTCTGTCTGTCACTCTGCAGGCACTGTGTGGCCCATGTGACAGGGATATGAGTCCTTTTGTTGTCAATTTAACTATCTGTTGCGTTCTGTATTCTGGCCACTGGAAGGGGAGGTAGATACACACCTCTGAGAAGGCCAGGCCTCCTTAGTGTTTTCCCCGGGGCACAGACCGGCCATCCCACTGCACCTGCTGAAGGTCACCTCTAAGGCCTTCGAACTCCATCCTGGCAAATAACTTGGTTGACTTGGTGATGTCCTTCATTGAGGTGGGCATGTGTCAGCGACTTTCTTTAAAAAAAGTGCTAGTCCTTCTACCAAGAGAACTTATGCTTGGAACTTAACCCTAGAGTAAAATCTAGAGTTAAACCTCATGAAGGTGTATTACATCAAACCCCAAAGACTTAAAGCCATGCCTCCTCTCCATGTGGACTCTGTGGACAGAAATGGGCATGTGCTCCTGTGAGTATGGGACTCAAATCTTTAAGGGCCCAGGAGCTGTTGTCATCCTTTGACTGTGATTAAATGTCTAGTTATCTTTCCTACCTAGGGAACTATAGTTAATTGGCAGTTATTTATAAGCTAGAGACCCGGTGCATGAAATTTGTGCACAGGTAGGGCCCTTAGGCCTGGCCAGCGATCAGGGCCCATCTTTGGGGCAATTGGTGCAGCAATTGGGGGCCCTCACTGGAGGAAAGTGAGGCAGGAAGACTTTGTTCTTGGCCAGCCTGGGGCCTGTGGGCTTTGGGCAGCTCCTGCATAGAGTGTCTGCCCCTGTGGTGGTCAGTGAGTGTCATAGTGACTGGATGTTCCACCTGTCATTCCTCCATTCATTTGATTTGCACATTAGGCTTTTATTATATAGAATTATTTAATGCAGTAATATTTACAATATGAAATTTGTGAAAACAACATGCATTTCCAGTAACAGCCAACTATGGCAAATTATTATATACCAATATATTAGTGCCTAGTAACATTTTTTTTTGTGTGTGTGTGTGATAAGAAGGGATTTTCAAAAAAATGTATTGATAAAATCAGGACCCCCAACGACCTTATTGAATTGTCCCTTGTACTGAGTTGTGGGGCTTTGGGAAAATGAAATGAACAAAGCCTCACTGCCTCACTTTCCCCCAGTGGGGTCCACGGAGCCTGACACCTTGCCTGGTGGGAACACAGACCTCACTCACTGATTTAAGCCCTTGAGCGAATGAATGAATCCAGGATCCGAGTCTAGCTGAATGAGCTCTGGAGAATTCCATCCTGGTGGCCTGGGGGTTGACCAGCCGGCCCTGGAGCTGGCACGCATTACCGGATGTCTTAGGAAATCACAGGAACTCTCCTACGGTCCAGCTCTTAAGCATATTCATAGATGGGGATAGTTTTTAATTCCTAAGTGGCAATAGCGCCTCCTTCCCAGGCACGTTGGATGAATGAGTTGATGCGGGAGCCGTACTGCCTTGGTCTTTCCTTCAGAGCTTGCAATCAATGTCATTAAGGAATACGTTAGGCACCTGTGTAAACCACACTGCCCCCCCCCCCCCCCCCCCGCTTAAGAACTAGTGGGACAGTGCAGCCGAGCAAAATGATTTCTTCGTTATCCTGTTGTTGAACTGTTCGTTTGCACGTGAACATTTCAGTGGTTATACGTTTGTGTCACCATTAGGTATTTAAAAAATAGATTAGATTAGATGTGATTTAAAAGATTTTTGTTTACATTAAAAAATTCCATGGTACTCACAGTGGTTTTTATTTGCTCTATTTCTGAGCATTAATTGGTGTGTGTGTGTGTGTGTGTGTGTGTGTGTGTGTGTGTGTATGTGTGAATGAGGCTGTGAATGCATTTAAGTGATTGTATGTGAGTGTGTGTGTGTGTGTGTGTGTGAGTGTGTGTGTATGAACGTGTGACTGAGGGTGTGAGTGTGTGTGACTGTGGGTGTGAATGTATGTGAACGAGTGTGTGGGAGTGAGTGTGACTGTGTGTGTGCATATGTGAGAGTGTGTGAGTGTGTGTGAATGTGTGAGTGAGTATGTGAGAGTATGTGTGAGTGTGTGTGTGGCATTTCCTTTAAGGTCCATGACTCTCTTTTATGTCTAACCTGTTTGTGAAGCAGAAACAACAGTATTTAAAATCCTATTAATGAAACAGCTGAGTGCTTTCAGACATTTCAGCAGCATGCATAGCAATGGCCGCATATGTTCCATATTTTATCATTAATTTCTGGTAACTCATCAGCACCCGCTGTCTCCAACACCTCCCAGCAAGCAGTATGTCTGCAGCAGACAGGGTGGAGCTGCCCCAGGCCCTACCGGTCCAGGCTGCCTGGCCCTGGAACTCACATCAATATGGGTTCATGAAAACAGAGGCACACACCTGGGCCTTTGGGGGCATAAATCTCCTTGTCTTAGGAAGGAGAACCGAAAGCTAGGCCCTCTTTTGTCCTCAGACACTGGAGATGTGCCACTGAGGGTGCAGGGCCTTATTTTTTAAAGGGTCCCTCGTGAGATGGGTCTTTCTACTCCCCTGGGTGTTTCTACTAAGCGTGGTGGTCAGAGGGGCAGGCAGTCATCCTGGGCAGAGAGCGGAGATCCAGAGGGAGCAGAACTCAGGGCTGGGTTCCAGCCCAGCCCCATCTGGCCGGTGTGATCCTGGGAGAGTCCCTATCATCCTCATCTATTGGCACGGCCTGAGGAAAACATCCCCCTTTTCCTGGGGGACAGTCCCCACCCCCAACCACATGGATCCCTGTCTCTGTCCTGAGGGCCGCCCTGAAGTCCAAGGGGCCAACCAGAAGCCCCCCTGAGACAGAACCCATTTGACATCTTAATCGCCATGGAGACAACCACAGGCACAGACCTTAGCGATGGAAACCACTGAGTACGTCACGCTCATCCGGACCTGCATCTCTTGAAAAACAATGAAAATGATCCACTTTGCGTGACCCCCAGTAGCTCCCACGGTCCATTGCCTCACCCCCACTGGGGTCTAGAACCATCTTCCAGAACTGGGCTCCGCTCCTCACTGACTCTGGGTGGGGGGATCGGGGAAGCTCGCACACAAGTCACCTCCCTTCGCTTGGTCACCTGAGCCATGGTGCCTGCTAAGTGTGGATGCCCTGGCTGTTAGCCTCCCCCTCACGGCCCCTCCCGCATCACGGTGGCCTCCAGAATGGGAAGAGTGGAGATCTCCAAGAGATGGCAGGGGAGGAGCCAGTTTATAGGAGACCGCTGACATGTAGATTGGCAGCTGCCAATCAACCCAGGCTGGGGATCAGAGGGCAGTGTTTTCCTTCATTTCAGGGGCATTGCAGTTCATTCTCATTGGCTCATGGGAGTTATGTTTCAGCCACATCTCTTCTCCTCATTCAGCACGGGGCCCACATTTGGGGAGAAGTCATGGGCTGCTCTAGGGTACAGATGCTGGATGCTGCTAGAACCAGGGGCTGGTGTGGGTGCGGGTGCTGCTAGAACCAGGGGCTGATGTGGGTGCGGGTGCTGCTAGAACCAGAGGCTGGTGTGGGTGTGGGTGCTGCCAGGCCTGGAGGTGCTCATGTCTGGGATGTGGAACTGACCTCCGTACCTGAAAGAACAGGGACCCTTAGCATCGAGAGCCCCGAGTGCAAGTGCAGACCCTCCCACCGTGGGACAGCCCACACCATCTTCGAGCCTCATTTTCTCATGTATCCAAGGTGGGACCGAAGGAAGAATGAGGGTTTCTGAATCATCACCTCCCTCCTCCCCACCCCCTCACCCCCTGCCTAGCGACAACCTCACAATTGTCCCCAGTTTGCCAGCACCGGGCTCAGAAGACACATGTCCCAAATACCCCCTGAATGCCAGGTGGACGCTTCATTCCTATCCTGTAAACTCAACTGGGGCTTGACCGGAATTTCACAAACACCACCTCCATGGCTGTAACCATAGGACATGATTTCCACGTCACTTAAACCAGAGGGGAGCCAGGTTATCGGCCACCTCCTCTCTGGCCATTACTAGGGCGTTCACTGTACCCTTCTCTTCCTTCCCCCCGGATATGACAACAGTGATCCATTCCCGTCTGACCAAATCACTAGCAAACGCCATTCATAATCGTCCCCTCTATTGATCCGGTCAGCGGGTATTGGCAGCTTAAAAAGATTATGTTTTAATTGGGGACCAGATAGATGGCGTTTTAAGGTTTTGAGTTTCGCTGTGTGCCGTGCGATGGATTATTTGCGAGGTGGCTCAACACCGGGGGGACAAAGATTAATGTGTTGTCCTTTTCTCCAGCTGACCCTGGGTGCAGATGTAACTCAGGCTAAAGTGACTGAAAATCTTTTGCTATCACAGGGCTGAAAAGGTTGATGGTGAATTCATTAGTGTTATCTTTGTTTAGGGTATAAAACCTACATGTGCCGAGGCTTAGGAGGTATACACATTTTTCTCCAGGCTAGGCAGGACTCGAGGGGGGAGAGAGAGAGAAGGAGAGAGAGAGAGAGAGAGAGAGAGAGAGAGAGAGAGAGAGAGAGAGAGAGAGAGAGAGAGAGAAGAGAGAGAAGAGAGGGTAGGGGAGGTCCTCACTCCAGGCTGGGCTGGGGAGCAACGATTTATGGGATATCCAGCCAGACCTCTCCCACATTGCTGTTGCCCTGTTCTTGCAGAGGAGGAGGCGGGAGGGTAATAAGAATAGCAGTTTGCTGGGCACAAGATGGATGGAGGATTAGGGAATGTCTCTGCTAAGGGTTTATGAAGTGAAAATGTAGCCTGGACAGCATGGCTCAGTGGTTGAGCATCGACCTATGAGCCAGAAGGTCATGGTTCAATTCCCGGTCAGGGCACATGTCTGGGTTGGGGGTTCCATCCCCAATGTGGGGTATGTAGGAGGCAGCCGATCAATGATTCTCCCTCATCATTGATGTTTCTATCATCCTCTCCCTCTTCATTCCTCTCTGAAATCAATAAGAAAGTATTTTTTTAAAAAAAACATAAGTTAGTAGTTGTGACGTATGCACCAAGGGCGTGGCCTGGGCGGGTGCACATGCTATTTCACATAATTTTTGTGGCAAGTGTAAGTGGCACTGCTCAGGGCTCATGTCAAAACAGGTGAGAACGAAGAGCAGAGAGACTAAGTCACTTGCTCAAGGTGACTCGGATGGTGGTGGTAGTGTACTTGATGACCTCCATGTATAACCATCATGGTCTGTGTTGGTGTTGGCCTCGGCTTTGGTGTTGCCGTCCTTATCATCACCACTGACTTACCTCCTGGGTTTGCCATGACTAAGTACCACCAATGAGGGGGCTTAAACAATAGAAACTTAATGACTGGCAGGTCCGAAGGCTGGAAATCTGAGGTCAAGGTGTCATCAGGGCTGGTTCCTAGCAAGGCTGAGGGACATTCTGTGCACTGCCCCTCCCCGGGCTGCTGGGGTTCGCTGAGGCTCCTTGAGGATGTACCACCTTGTCACCTGCCTTTGTCTTCACACAGTGGTCTCCCTCCCGCTCTGTGTCCAATTCCCCCTTTTATTAAGGCCTGCCCTGATGGTTTCATCTTACCTCGATCATCTGCAATAACCTTATTTCCAAAGAAGGTCACCTTCCGGGGTGCCAGGGATTAGGAACCAATACATGTTGCTTTTTTTTGTTTTGTTTTGTTTTGTTTTGAAGAGAGGGACACAATTCAACCAGTTATCCTCATCACTATTCAGTTGCTAAGTAAATCTGGGGAGTCATTGCATCTGTCTTAGTCCCATTTAGCTGCGATAACAAAAAGCCCTAGGCTGGGGGTCTTAAACAACAGACATTTACTTCTCATGGTTCTGGAGGCTGGGAGCTTCAAGATCAGGGTGCTGGCTGATTCTGTGCACAGCAAGGGCCTCTTCCTAACTCGCAGGTGTCTGCCTTCTCCCTGTGTCCTAGCCTGGTGGATGCTCTCCTTTTCTTCTTACAAGGACACTAATCCCATCATGGAGGCTCACCCTCACAATGTCATCTAATCCTAATTACCCCCGAAAGGTCCTCCTTTTAACTATCACAATACAGGAGGACAGACATTCAGTTCCTAACGACCTCCTCCAAAGATTTCCCTTCTCCTTCCTGGAAGACCAGTCACGCCAGTGTGATAAGATCAGTCATTCACCTTCAAGTGTCCAGAAAGCCAGGGAACGGTTCACCTTAGTTGATCAGTTTTCAACTGATAAACCTGACACAAAGCCACAGTAAGGAACCACCCCTCGTTCGCTGGTATCTGGCCTTCCCCAACTTTGGTGAACATCCCCGAAGCCTAGAACCATTGCTTGTTCGAAGTATCACATTGAGATGGGGAATGGCCAGTGGGTGCTCCAACATTCTCAGAGAGCCAGCACCACATGTGAGAATCTCTGGGCGCCCTCTGCTTGCAATGCCATCTCCCCATTTGCAACCATTGGCGTTCTTACCCCAATGAGTCTTGCAAGACCTAGAGATGGCCCTTCCTAGTCCAGCTCCTCCAGCTCTCCTCGTGTTCTGGGCATCTACTGGTGAGCAGGAGCAGAGAAATTTCCTCTGAACCTTCCTCTCAGCAGCCCAGGTGCCCACATCCTCACACAGCCTTTGATTGCTCCAACTTCCTGCTTATCAGGGAAGGTCGCTGAGCTCAAGGCTGTCCTGAGGCATGCAGGCCACCTCCCTCATGGCCCCAGAAGAAGCTGACCTCAATTATGTATTGTGAATGGTCACCATCTTGTTTTGCTGTCCCACCTTTCTCTGTTGTACCCTCAGGTTCCTCCAAGTCCCCTTTGCCCTCGTCATGGGCTCCTTTGTTCAATCCCATTATAGTGGCATTCTACTTATATTCATGTGAATTCATAAGAACGGGTCTTTTGCGTCTTCGAAAATTCTCAATCGCAATGTCTGCTGCTGGACCACCATTCTGTGGTGGATAAGACTTACATAAAAATCAACCAAGAAGAGGATGGTGATGAAAGCCATTTTCCATAATGCAAGCCTTGTGCTTCAAGAAACAGCTCAGCATAACAAGTTATTTATTCATGATTATCTGTAGTCATGGTTTGTTTCTAGCCTCCCTGAGTTTATATGACATTTATATAATGTGCATAATGTAATTATATATTTACATGCTTTCCTCTTGTTTGTATTCATATATTTATTGTGAGCACTGCAATATGCATCCAACTAATTCAAAAAATAACATTCATGGAAATCCTTTTGCAGCAGGAGGCTGTTAGAGTGTCAATGTTGGATTATTTCTACCTTTTTTCCTAACTTGTAAAGGACTGATAAACTTAGTCCATTTGGAAATGTCTGTTAGAGCCAAGAAGTTGCTTGAAGATTCCGGGTGCAGACTTTTCATTCCATAGACAGGGACAGTGAGGCTGAAGACAGCCGATTTGCTTCTGGTGTGCTGGGAATCAGGTTGAGTCTTCAGCTCAACCTAGATACACACATGTGCACCCCACCTCCGACTTCCATGGCCAACCTCTGGGTACCTCATATATGTGGAATCATACCATATTAGTCTTGTGTCTCTTTGACTCTCTGTCTAGATATTCCATCTTCTTCATGTTTTAGCATTAACTTTATACTCTACAATTTTTTTCTAATCTAGTTAATTCATTGATGTACAGCCCACTTATACCACCACCACCATCATCATAATCATCATCATTACTACCATCACCATCACTACCACCATCATCATCACCATCACCATCACCACCATCACCACCGCTATCACCATCACCATCATTACCACCACTATTACCATCACCATCTCCACAGTCATGACCACCATCATCACTATCATCATTACCACCACCATCACCCCTAGCATCACCATCATCACCACTATTATCATCATCATTACCACCACCATTACCAGCACATCACCATCACTACCACCACCATCACCACCACCATCACGATTACCACCATCACCCTCACCACCATCACCATCACCATATCATCATCCTGAGAAACCTATTAAGAGACTATTGGCACTAATTGAGCTCTTCATTCTTCTGTATTGGAAACCTTAGACAGCCCTGACTCTACTTTGTCCGTCTCATGCAGCTCTATTTCCATTTTGCTCCTTTCCCCTGCTAGGTATTCCTTTGGCATTTTTATTTTGTTGTTTAGAATTTTAGAAGACAATAAGAAAACATTAAACAAATTTTAAAATCATACAATAATTATAATCCCAGTCCCCACCACACAGTGGCTCTCATGCTGGCATCTTTCTCCCCCTTGCATGTGTGTTTTCATGGTTGACGCCATTCTGCTATTTGCATGGAACACATTGAATTTTTTTGTTTCTAAAAACCCGACAATGTTTGCTTTTAATGTGCTAAAATACACGTAACATAAGTTTACCACCTTACCATCTTTAAGTGATACTAACTACATCTTTCAGTGATACTAACTACATCCACACTTGTTGCACAACCATCACCACCATCCATCTCCAGAACCTCACCATCCTGCAAAATCAAAACTCTGTCTCCATGAAACCTAACTCCCCATCCCTCCGCCCCCAGCCCCTGGGGACCTCCATCCTACTTTTTTTTTTAATGAATTGGATTGCTGTAGGTACCACGTATGAGTGGAATTATTCAATATTTGTCCTTTTGTGACTGGCTTATTTCACTCAGCACAATATCATCAAGCTTCATCCACACTGCACCACATGACAGGATTCCCTTCCTTTCTAGGCTGAACAACATCCCATTGTATAGAGAGACCGCCTGTTATCTATGCATCTGTTGATGGATCCACCATTATTTTTAATGACTACCTATATTACATCATGCTGTTTTATTAAAATGTACTGAGGCTGTCTTATTCATTTCACCCCTTAGAGCTCCATATCTGCCTAGCTTCCATCCCTCTGAAATTGGGATAAAAGATCTTCCTGCCAAAAATGTAAACAATCATGCTCATGATCATCGGCTCTGCCAGCCCCTCTCGGAAGTCTCCCATAGAAATTCTGAGAGTCTTAGTCTTTATTCATGAAAACCAGGAAACACCACAATAATTAAACGTCTTCTGTATGCTGTGCTCTGGTGCTGATTTAACCCTCTCAATTTATACATCGGGAAAACCTTGGGGGCTGAATGACCTGGTCACCCTGGATGAGGCCTCCCTCTGTGTCCTCACAAGGGGACTCGCAAGCTGTGTACAGCCCTGGAGGATGCTGATGGGCTGAGCTCCTGCTAAGGCGCCTGAGGTTCAGAGAGCGATGGACCGGGCTTTTGGCTGAGGCCACTCTGTGCTGAGCAGAGATGCCGATGGAGCTCAGACTGCTGGGACCAGCGTGGGACGGGCCACATCAGCACATTCTATGGTGACAGAGGACCTGCACCTCCTCTTTTCCTTTTTTTAAAATGAAGATTTCTTTTAAAAAAATATATTTATTGATTTTAGAGAGGAAGAGAGAGATTGATAGAAACATCAGTGATGAGAGAGAATAATTGATCTGCTGCCTCCTGCATGCCCACTGCACACTGGGGCTCAAGCCCGAACCCCAGGCCTGTGCCCTGAGCAGGAATCGAACCGTGGCCTCCTGGGTCATAGGTTGAAGCTCAACCCCGGAGACACACTGGCCGGGCAGATTCTTTTCTTTATGTCCTGGGACATGGGCCCTGGAGAAAGATGCTTTCCAGAGCAACGGCCAGTAAACTGGGCTCATGTGTCAGCAAAGTCCTCAGGGAGGTGCACCAACTCCTGCTCCTACTCATCGCTAGCCACATTGCCAGCCCTCATCTGCACATGTACATGCACACCACCAGTCCTTACCTGAACATGCACGTGCACACCGCCAGCCATCACCTGCACATGCACATAGCCTGCCCTCACCTGCACACGCACACCGCCAGCCCTCACCTGCACACGCACCGGAAGCCAGTCCCCCGGCTTCCACGGCTTGTTGGGTCTATCATCTGTGTAATTAATAGTGTTTTTACGAAGCCGCCTGAGCTGTGTCATTTCCATTATCGGAAATGCATTGCTATTAATGAATAATTCGCATTTCTGATCCCCGGTATCGCGCGAGTTGATCTGTCTCCGTGCCTTCGCCTGATAGCATCGTTTTCTGCCCACGATCAAATTTAATTTGGACCCTGATGATATTATGCTGTTGCGACTGAAGTGTCAATTTTTGTCAGGCAATTAGGAGCGATAACCTGTGAAGTTAAGTTTGATAGGCATTGTAATTGGATTGTTACAGTAATCGCCCGAACGCTCCTGGCCGCCCGCTCCTGTGATGCTTTCTGCGCGCTCGCCTCGAGAACAAAGACGGGGCCCATCACACAACCTGGGGAGTTTGAGACAAGCTTGTGAGGGGACGCTTGCGCGGGGGAGTGTGGGACATGGAAAGTTTGTGCGATCCCGGAGAAAACACACAGAGGACAGAGGAAGTATTGCAGAGAGCACCGCACCAGGGGAAGTGAACAGGTGTCTGAAGTCAGGACAAGATTCCTGAGAAGTTGCAAACAAAGAACCTTCTAGAGCTTAGAATCACTTGTCCCTCCCTTTCCCTCCTCCAGTCCTCCTTCCCTCCCTCTTTCCTCCCCTCCCTCCCTCTCCTTCCCTCTCTGTTGGTTACTTTCTCATCTCTCCCTTCCTTCTCCCTCCTCCCCTCCTTCCTGCCTCCATCCCTCTTTCTTCCCTCTCCCTCATTTCCACAGTCTCTCACTCGGGCGCCGATTGAACCCGTTCCGTGCAGTGCGTATTGTTGTGGGAAAGACCAGCCCTCGGTGTGTGCCGGGGCAGCTCATGGTGCAATGGAGATGGGCGAGGGCGGGATGATGCGCTGGCCCTCACCGAGAGAGAGAGAGAGAGAGAGAGAGAGAGAGAGAGAGAGAGGGCTCTGGGTGCTGGAGAGCTGGGCCTTCAGGAGGAAGGGGACTTTGCTGCAGGGGAGGGGAGGGAGGAGCCAGCCCAGCCAGTGAGGCCCCCATAAGCATGGGCCTGGGTGCGTGGGAAGTTTGGCCCCGTGAGAGGGGAGGGCCCCTGGCTCCAGGCTGGAAGGGGCGGGGGGCGGGCAACAGAGGAGAGGCATGGGGATGTTTGCCTGGAGTCCCGGGCACTCAAAGGCAGGGGCATGGCCTTCCTGTCCATGGCACCTTGGTGACCCTGGTGCCCCGGCTCCCTGCACCGCATTTCCCTCGCTGTGCCTGACCGCTGGGCATGGACACTGCTTCCAGCCCCAGGGGGCCCCTTGCTCCTGGTGGGGACAGAAGGCCCCTTGCCCTCAGTGAGCCATGCGGAGAGGGAGAGACCAGATCCTCCCTTCCTCCTCCTCCTCCTCCTCCTCCTCCTCCTCCTCCTCCTCTTCCTCCTCCTCTTGCTTCTCTCTCCTACCCTTCCTTCTTCCAGCAAATGTTCATGGAACACCCCCTCCCCCTTTGCAAGCACCATTGTAGCCACTGTATCCATAGCAATACACACACAGAGTCCCCTGCCCTCATGGCTGCCCTATACCAGGGGGAGACCAGTAATCGAGAGAGTAAAGGGCAGGGCGGGAGGGAATGATGGGGATGGGGTGGGTGGGGCTGAGGGACCTGATCCAATTGGTCAGTCTTACAGGCTGCTCTGGGGCCTTTACCCTGAGGGGGTAGAGGAGGCTGGCGGGTCCTGCTGTTACGATTTCCCGCCTGAAATCCTCCGCTGTCTCCCGGGTCTGCAGCCTCTCACCACCAGCTGGGGGGCTGCCCACGCAGGCAGGTCACGTCCCCGGTTCTTTTATAGACCTCGACAGGATAGGCATAAAGTTTCCTCCCTCTCTCCTCCCACCACGAAGGTGCGGCCGATGGCCCGAGAGGGATATATGAACACTGTGCCAGTCATCGATACCATAGGTGATCTTTCCTGCCCGGCGTGGCTCCGCGGCTGAGCATCCACTAATGAACCAGGAGGCCATGGTTCAATTCCCAGTCAAGGGCACAGGCCCGAGTTTCGGGCTCGATCCCTGGTGGGGAGCGTGCGGGAGGCAGCCGATCAATGATTGTCTCTCATCATTGATGCTTCTCTCTCTCCCTCTCCCTTCCTTTCTGAAATCAATAGAATAACCTATAATCATAAAAGCATAATGTGCTAATTCGACCGGACGTCCTTCTGGATGACCTTCTGCGTGAAGCCAGGGGTGTGAGGGAAACCCGGGTCCCGGGTGCCAGAGGGAAGTGGTGGCGGCAGCCGGCAAAGGAAGGCCTACTCTTGCACAAATTTCACGCATCAGGTCTCTAGTATTTAAAAAAAGGAGAGACCATACGTAGTCTTGACTATGCCCACCTCCTGCTGTTGCCCCTGTACTGCGGGGGGGGGGGGGGGGCGCGGCGCAACTTGCCTACTGGCTGCTGGGCGGAGGGGATGACTCTGGTGCCACCCTGGGCACGCCTGTCCCTCGGCTCCTGCGACGCATGACCAGGGCAGGACACATTTTAGAAAAAGGCCTGGAAAAGGGGAAACGCGCCCACTGAGAAAACACCGGGGTTCCTCACGTGCCTTTGGCCGCGGCTGCGGCGTGGACCGTCATCTCTCTTAACTTTCCGTCCGCTTGATCTCCGGTGACAGTGATCCAGGACAATGATCCTCATTCTGGGGGCGCTCAGGTAGGTATCCCCCTCTTCCCGGGTCCCCGTGCGCAAAGAGAAAGGCCAGTGTCGGACAGACCCTCGGGAACCGGACAGCTCATTCTGGAACGAACTGTTATTTCTGCAACCCAGCGCCTCGCCCTGTCCCCGGGCGCGCGGGGTGCCTGGAGCCGGCTCTCCGCTGTCAGAGGCGCTGTAACCAGCTGGGGGCAGAGTTACCTTCTGGATGTTCCAGGGGACGAGGGGGAAGAAAGTGACTATTACCAACGCAGCCGTCTCTGGGCGTCTGATGCTCAGGACGCATGCGTTATGAACCGGCTTTCAAAAATCCTATCGGGAGGAGAGACGTTTTGAAGCCACGGCTGTATTTTAAACGTGTCAGGACAGGGCCGAGTTTATATGTGACAAGCCATTTAAATATTTCAATATAGTTTATATCTTGGGGAAAAAATGGCCGCGATCAAAACCTCGATGAAAGCCTTTCGTCGGGCACCTGGGCAGGGAAACATGGAGCCACAAATCTCGGTGACAGCGCGGGGCCTGGGCGTGGGGCGGAACCATCTGTAATCTCCCGCAGCCGGAGGAGCACCTCGGGGAGCGGGTGTTGTGTGCTTTTCCTGCCATTTGTCTTCACACCCGTTCGCGTTCTTGTTCTGCTGAGATGGCCCGATTACGCCTTCGGTGCAGAGCCTTATCTCCCGCTCCGCGGCCGGCTCCGCAGCCGAGGGCCGTTTGTCCCAGCGCCGAACGCGAATTTCGTAGTGAGTGGTGCCCGCCGCTGCAGAGAAGCTCATTTTTAAAAAGACATATTTTATTGATTTTTTTTTTTTTTTTACAGAGGGGAAGGGAGAGGGAGAGTTGGAAACATCGATGAGAGAGAAACATCCATCAGCTGCCTCCTGCACGCCCCCCACTGGGGATGTGCCCGCCAACCAAGGTACAAGCCCTTGACCGGACTCAAACCTGGGACCCTTCAGTCCACAGGCCGACGCTCTATCCACTGAGCCAAACCGGTTTTGGCAAGAAAAGCCCGTTTTTTGTTTTTTTTTTAAATCCCTATCATCAGAACCGCACCAGCCATGGAGCCCAGCACCTCCTGGTTCAGGTTCAGCTGGAACCAGGGTTTAATGAGCGCCTATGAGCAGCCGGGCCCCTGCAAGGCGTGGCTGTGCAAGGCGGCAGAGGACCCTGTCCCTCACAGCAAGTTTGTTTTCAGAACATTTAGCCCTGATTGCCGCCTGCCCTGGGGAAGACACTTAACTGGCACTCCCTCGGGGACAGCTGGACTAGACTGGACAGACAGGGTGTGGCCCGTGGGTGGCACAGCTGTGGGTGAGGGCCGAGGTCAGCAATGCCCATGGCTTTCACCTCCAGCCCCACAGTTCTCCAGTTCTTATCTTTTCCCAGTGTCAAAGGCTCTAGAACCTCAGAGCCAAGGCCCAGGGGCCACCTGAGCGCATGCCTGACCCAGCGACCAGGGACACACAGTAGGCCAGCACCCCGCTGGGATCTGCAAATGGGAGCTTTGGGGCAGGTGGGGGAGACCCTGGGCTATGGCATGGGAGGCTTGGATTTTCAAGGGCGGTGTGACCTTGAACATCTCTCATGGTCATTGTTTAAGAAAATTAAAACACAAGGAGCTTAGGCCGGAAAACAAGCCCGAGGCCATGAGTGATAATGATAACAACCATAAGAAGGGAGTAGCATTTACTGAGCGCCTACTATGTGCCAGGACCCTCCCACACATTGTGTCATCTGACCTAATGACAGAATGAGCATCTTTTAAAAAATATATATTTTATTGATTTTTTACAGAGAGGAAGGGAGAGGGATAGAGAGCTAGAAACATCGATGAGAGAGAAACATCGATCAGCTGCCTCTTGCACTCCCCCCACTGGGGATGTGCCCACAACCACCGTACATGCCCTTGACCAGAATTGAACCTGGTACTCTTGAGTCCGAGGGCCAACGCTCTATCCACTGAGTCAAACCAGTTAGGGCCAGAATAAGCATCTTGATGCCCATTTCACAAAAGCGATGGCTCCTTTACCCAGAAAATAGGCGAGGTCTCCCCCACTGTGTCAAACCGGAGCGGGGTGTCTCCGGGCGAAGCAGCCAGGAGCGGGGAGGGAGCAGGGCTGGGCTGGTTGGCCGCGCTCTGGGTCACTTAGCGCCCGCACGGACAGCCGGGAGGCAACCAATGGGTAACCCATCACAGTCTCCGTCCGGAAGATAGACGGCCCGAGGGCAGGGGGAGGCTGCGCCAGCACGAAAGGGCGGAGTTACATGCGGGCGAGAGTGACTCCCCAGCCACGCTGTGAGTGCAGAACTCGTATTTTGGGTTCTGACTACTTATCATCGAAGGCTTTGGTTATTGGTATTGCTTCTAATATGGGGGGAAAGCACCCCATCAAGAGGGCTGTGAGGTTGAGAAGGGCTGGGCGGAAGGACTCTCTCTCCCTGTCACGGCTCTCCCTCCCCCCCCCCCCCACCTCTCCACCCTTCCCTTCCAGCCTCCAAGCTCAATGCCTTTGATCCATGTAAACACCCAGGATTCACTCATCTGTCGCTGGCACAGAATTTTATTTTATTTTTTTTAAAAAACGAACAAACACATTTATTATTGATTTCAGAGAGGAAGGCAGAGGAGAGAGAGAGAGAGGGAGAGAGAGAGAGAGAACATGGATCGGCTGCCTCCTGCACGCCCATACTGGGGATGGAGCTTGCAATAGGGGTGTGTGCCCTGGCTGGTAATCAAACCCAGATCTCCTGGTTCAGAGGTCCACGCTCTGCTGGCCTGCTGGCTGGGCTGGAGCCAGAATTTTCTTGCTGGACGAGGCAGAGGCGGTATTCCAGGGTCGGGCCTGTTTTTATGGTGAAGAAAAGTCAGCCCAGAGCGGTGAGGGCCACACACGTCACAAACAGGCCGGGTCGAGCGAGGCCTGGGCTCGGCCGTCCACCTGTCCTGTGGGCCTTCCATGTGAGAAACCCGGAGCTGCCCACAGCCACGGTCACGGCTGGGCACCGGCGTGGGCCCACTCTGCCCTAGACCCGCCCCCGAGCACGGAAATCCTCACTCGCTTTGGTGACACTGTGGTCATGTCACGTGTCTCTGAAGCCTCTTTGTCATCTTGTAGCTGAGCGCCCCCTCTTCCCAGGGCAGAGAAGACAGGCTGGCTTTCACAGCCATTAGCAACTGTGGCTGAGGGGGGACACAGGGGCCAAACTGGGGACTCAGGAAGCTCCTGGGAGGCGACCACTCCCCTCTCTCCTGCACTTCGCTCTCCATGTCACGTGGGGATCTTTCATGTCAGGCTCCTAGGATCCATGGGATGCTTTCCCTGCATTTCCCGGGAAGCACCGAACTCCAGAAATCTCGTTCAGAGTTCAGAAGGAGGAGGAAGTCTGCCTGCCCTGGGGCGCGGGCATTATTCGTTGTTTCTGCACAATCTAAATTATACCGAGTTTCCCTCTTTGCTTCGGCCACTGGGAAGCTCAAAGCCTGCCTCTAAGCCCAGTCAGAGCAACGATGCTGACCCTGGTTTGTGAAAAACCCCATTTTTCTCATTTCTATTCCCATTTGATTAGTGTCATTTCATGTTGGCTGTTTAAGATGCCTCATTTTAAAAAAAACACACGGAAAGATGTAAGTATAAATACCTCTAACGAGTACATTTTAAAAATAACCTCGTGGAGGAATGACGCTGGGCTATTTCCGGATTCGTGATCTGGGTTACAGATCAGATGAGCTTCTGGGGTTTCCTGAGTGTCAGCAGCGGGGAGACTGAGTCTACGCCCCTATGCTCTGCAGGCAAGACTGTTTGAATGGCCCTGCCCCCTCTGCAGCTGTCCAGTTGTTTCTTCAATTCTTATAAGAGGCAGGTAGGAAAGGGAAGGAAGTAAGGTAAGAACCTCAAACACCAATTGTTATCAGCTCTTATTAAGTTTGGTAGAATAAATAGATTTTTGTGTGTGTGTTTTTTGCTTTTTTTTTTACAATTTTATACAAGGTTCTTTTCAGTCTGACCACAAATTAACTTTTCAGTCTGTCTTCTTCCATCTCCACCCCCCCCCCCCCCCCCCCCGGGCCCACATCAATCCTATAAAACTTTTTTTCTGGTCTTCCATTTCTTGCCCAGTCCAACTCCTATTCACCCTTCAAAACCTCAACAAAAGGACGTCTTTCTGAGAAAGCTTTATAGTATTTTGTCCCCTCTTTCTGTGCACCTGCAGATTCAATGTCTATATGTACTTCTCCTGGAGCAGTTAGCCCATTGTACTGTGACGGCGGGGGGGGGGGGGCAGTTTTTACTGGAAGGAGTGGTTAAGAGACTGGCTTCTTAAACTTGAATTCCAGAGCTGCCACTGAGCAGCTGTGCCTTTGGGCAAGGCCCTGCATGGCTCTGTGCCTGCGGTTCCTCATCTGAGCGGTGTGAGAGCGAAAGTTAGCCCACATAGGGAGAGATGGCACAGCGAATACAGCCAAGTGCTAGGACGGTGCCTGGCACATGACAAGATTTGGGTCAAGGCACGCTCTGTCTTTAACCTCTGGCTTCTCCCTTGACTCCAGGATGGCTGCCCATTGTACGCACCTAGATTCTCGCTCCTGTTCCAGACGCTGCCGAGGGGAGTGTTAGTAAGTGGTTGTGGGGGTGCATAACCGAGAGTTTGATTACGTGGAGTGCGATTTCTTCTTCCGGGGGATTTTGTTCATTTTAGGGAAAGATTCTCACCCTCTCTTTTCTATAGCAGAACACCCCCGCCCCCCCAACCCTCCTGCATCCTACAGCAGGCCCAGGAGAGAGGCCGCCTTGGAGCAGAAGGAGCTGTGGGCCTTGTGGTGAACAGCCTCCCCGCTTCGGCATCCCCCCCTCCCTGTCTTGGGCACTGTGGCGGTGCAAGCCCCCGCCAGATCTAACTGACCCGTCGGTTCCAGGGGAAATGACCTTCAAGCTGGCAAGGGCACAGACCCCGAGGGGCAAAGCAGTGGCTCCCTCCAGGACTGAGGGGGGACACAGGGGGAGCATGAAAATGATTGGGGGGGGGAGGGGTTAGCAGCAAGAGACACTGATGGGCTCCCACCATTCATCCCTCTCCAGTGATCCCAGCTGGAGAGCCACTGAACCCAGACCCTCAGGAGCCAGGCGCATGAGGCGGAGCTGCCCCCACCCAGCGTGTCCTGAGCTGGGTGTCAGGGTTTTAAGTTGTTGTTTAAAACCATCAGGATACGACGCCCCACAAGCCGGCTGGAGCGAGGGTGTTTCGAGATGTCTCACTGTCTGTTTTACAGCTGGAACCCATCTCTTTGGGGAGGGGGCGACCCTGCAATGGAATCCTTCAAAGTCTCACCCGGTGCGGGGACATGTTGAGATGCAAGAGCCGGAAACCAACCAGAGACGACGTCATCGTGAGCACCGGCCCTGGCTTCGAGGCGCTCGTCGCTGTGGAGATGTGAGAGCGGCTTCCTGCGCGCCCGTCAGCGGCGAACTGACACAGACCCTGTCCGACTCTCCGACCCGCACTCATCGGCCAACCCGCTGTACTTGGAGCTGCCGCCACAGAGCAGTTTGCAGGCAAGAGGCTGAGTAAGCCAAGTTCTGTCTGTTTTTATTAAAAAAAACAAAAACACAGTGTTTCAAGTTCTTTGATTTTGGAAGTCAATGCCAAACCCTCTAACCCAGCGGTCGGCAAACTCATTAACCAACAGAGCCAAATATCCACAGGACAGCGATTGAAATTTCTTTTGGGAGCCACATTTTTAAAACTTAAACTTCTTCTAAGGCCACGTCTTCAACATAGACTCGCCCAGGCCGTGGTCTTTTGTGGAAGAGCCACACTCAAGGGGCCAAAGAGCCGCATGTGGCTCATGAGCCGTGGTTTGCCAGCCACTGCTTTAACCAGATGAGGGGGGCCATCCACATTCGAGAACCCACTTCCTTTCCATATTCCCGTGGCCTTGACCCTGTCTGCCCTCAGGTTCGCGGGGCCTGGTTCATGGGGCCCCTTCCGGGCACCCCATCCCCTGGCAGTCGTGTGCTTCCACCGGACCCCTGCCAAGGCAGTGGCCGCCCAGAGCCTCCTACCATGGGCTCTGGACTCAGAGCACCTGGGTTCCATTCCCGCCTCTGACATTGACCAAGATCTCGTTTCTTTGTGTGTCAAACGGGAATAATAATAAATCCCACCCTTAGCTAGCAGCGCCTTCTCTGTGCTAGAGGCTCCTGAGTGGTCGCTATTTTGTCATTATTTTTATTGATTTCAGAGAGGAAGGGAGAAGGAGAGAGAGAATCATCAGTGATGAGAGAGAATCATGGATCGGCTGCCTCCTGCACGCCCCACACTGGGGATGGAGCCCGCACCCCAGGCCTGTGCCCCGACCAGGAATTGAACCCTGGCCTCCTGGTTCATAGGTCAATGCTCAACCGCCGAGCCACGCCGGCCAGGCTCAATTTCTGTGGTCACTGCGCAGGGGGTGTCCGTGGGCTCGCTCCACACTGGAGCTCAGGTGCCTCGTGGAAGGAAAGGAGAACTTAACTCACGTGTCCCAGGGGTGGATGCACCATAAATGTGCTTACGGAATGCGTAGACGTTTGCTAACAGCCGCATGCTTGCGCCTGAGCTAAGTGGGTGGTGCTCTCTGCCTCAGTATGTCTGACTCTGATCCCTCTGTCCCTGGGGCAGGCCCGCTAACAGAAAGAACCCTCCGTGCCCACATGTGCCTGGCCCTGGACTCTCCTCCCCAAATGCACACTCTGTTGGTTGGAGCTGCTGGGCCACATCGGCTCCTGCAGGGCATTTCCTAGCAGTTTAAGCTGGACGTTTCTCTCCGGAAGCAGCTTTCTGCAGACAGTGACGCGGGCACCCGGCTTCTTGCCTCCTGGGTCTCTGCCACCACCTCCCAGTCCCCCTGCTGTGGGCGGAAAGGAAAGGATTTGCACTGGCCGTGAGAGGCCACTGAGAAATGATCGCATGACCACACCTGCGTGCAGGACGGGCTGGGCTGGGCTGGGACAATCAAGCACCCGCTCTGGCTCAGCCAGCTTGACACAGTGGTTGAGCACTGATCTAAGATCGAGGAGATCACAGTTCGATTCCAGGTCAGGGCACATGCCCAGATTGTAGGCTCAATCTCCAGTTTTGGGGGGGGGGTGCTGGTGGTGGTGTGCAGGAGGCAGCTGATCAATGGCTCTCTCTCATCATGGATTTTTCTATTTCTCTCTCCTCCCTTCCTCTCTGAAATCAATAATATATATATATATATGAACGGACTCTGAAATCTCTTCCTAAAACCAGGTTTGGTGAGTGACATGGTGGTGGTAGCTTGACATGGGCCAGAGTGACAGTATTCGCATCACGTGGTTGGCAAACGCTTCGATTTGTTTTCAGCGGGAGAGAGAATCAGCCTACTGCTGGCCCCTTCAGGGACAATGGCCCACGATGGAAGGGACAGCGTGAGTTTGGGAGGGCAGCTGGCTATCTTCGCTAGGTATAATAACAACCCCATTTTGAGGATAAGAACGTGGAGGTTTGGCGTGCTGGCGAACTTTCCCCGGGTTTCACAGCCAGTGAGAACAGTCAAGCAGCTCTCCCACCTGCCATCTGGCCTCCCAAACCAGGAACGTTCCCTCGCAGGATTATTAGCTGTTCTATTTTTAATGCGCACACATGTTCACCCTCCAGAACACTTCCAGAATGACGGGGGGCGGGGGGGGGGGGAGAGAACGGCTCCTTTTTCTGCCACTAGGTTTAATTAGAACCGAAGCTGTTTTATTTCCTCTTTTATCATTATTAAGAACAAATTTTTCTTTCGTTGCCCGTGAACTGTGATAGGAAACGTTATTGAATAGAATCCCGCAGCCATGAGCATTGTTGGGTAACAGCTAAGGCCCAAACACATTTTTTTCCCCCTCTCCCAGAAAACGTGGTGGCTATTTTTTACTGAGCTTTTTCCCAGTAAGTCCCCTTGCTAAATTGGCCACTTTATTCATGATGATGTCTTCAAATATATCATTCTTGTGGCACAATATGAATAATGAGGAGGGATATTTTCAAACACATCCAGGACTCTGACTAAAACGCATGGGCGGAGCATCTGGCAAAGTGGACAGGGGCGGGGTCAGTCCTTCCTGCCTTGGAGATGCATGGGGTTTGCTCAGGCCCTGGTCCAGGACCCTCAGCCCTGGAGCACTCTTCCCCTCTTTGGCCTGGTCCCAGCCCCTGGAGCTGAGTGGAGCATCCCCAGTGAGCCTCGATGTATCTGTAGCCGTCAGCACACCTATGCTCAGCCACCAGGATTGGAACCGGCGATGCCACCGCTGGCTGTGGGACTTTGGGAAAAGACTCAGGTTCGTCTGAGCCTGTCCCCTCATCTTGACAGTGAGGAAGACCATGTCTGTTAGGGGAACATCGTCTCTAAGTACTTGTCCATGCCTCAAATACCACTGGCAGGTACTCAGGGCCGCATAGCACGATCCCCATCATTAGCACGATGCTCTCCCACCTGTCGGTGCCCCCAGGCAAGCTCAGGATGTGCTTGGGTCCCCCTAAGTATCACCCTACACAGGCAAGCTGTTGTCATGGTTGATGATGTTGTCAATGACCAACATTAAAAATATCTGAGCCCTTTGCAAATGAACCTACTGACTTCTCTTGGGGGATAATCTGTTTTTCTGCATTTTCACCTCAAATGACCTCTACACCTGACCTGCTTCTCACCTCAAATGACCCCTACCTGACCTACTTCTCACCTCGAATGACCTCTACACCTGACCTGCTTCTCCACCTTGAATGACCTCTACATCTAACTAACTGGCTTCTCACTTCGAATGACCTCTACACCGGACCTGCTTCTCACCTTGAATGACCTCTACACATGACTTGCTTCTCACCTTGAATGACCTCTACATCTAACTAACTGGCTTCTCACCTCGAATGACCTCTACACCGGACCTGCTTCTCACCTTGAATGATCTCTATACATGACCTGCTTCTCACCTTGAATGACCTCTACATCTAACTAACTGGCTTCTCACCTCGAATGACCTCTACACCGGACCTGCTTCTCACCTCGAATGACCTCTACACATGACTTGCTTCTCACCTTGAATGACCTCTACACATGACTTGCTTCTTACCTTGAAGACCTCTACACATGACTTGCTTCTCACCTTGAATGACCTCTACATCTAACTAACTGGCTTCTCACCTCGAATGACCTCTACACCGGACCTGCTTCGCTGTGTGGGCTCGAGTAAATGCATGAGCATGTGGTTCTCTTGGGCAATGGAAAGAGGGGCCTTGGCCTGGGCAGACTGGAGGCTGAGATGCTGAAGCGGGGAGGTGAGCAGGGACTACAGTCACAGAGCTGGCATTATTATTACCAGTGCCGTCTTCATTGATGGTCCCAGCCACAGATTATTGCCATCCAGGCAGGATTTTCATGAGACCAGGAATGCTGACTTAGTCTCCACGTTTTAGGATAATGTCCTATTAGATGCCTCTTCCCCATCGCCACCCCCTGGCCCGGCACTGGGAGACAGTGGATGGTTCTGAGAGAGGGAGTCGAGGTAGTGTTCCTATGTCTGTTTGGAAATTAACATTTTAAATTTCCATATCATTTCCACTGACTGTGCACTGGGGGCACCACGCTCATTTTTTTAACTGCATTTAATTACAAAGGCTCTTCCTAGCCTTTACCTGGGGTTATTGGGTGGGATTCATTTCTCCACTTTCTCCTTTTGTTCGCTGCTTTACTTCCTGTGCCTAGAGGGTATCTGGAAGCAAATTGAAACCCAGAAGGAGAGCATTAGGTCAAATAAAAACCTCTGCCTGGGGTTCAGAGAGGCTCACTTCATTGCCGCCAGAATCATGATGGACAGTTAGGATGAGGGTGAGGGTAACCGCTGTTCTCTCCCTTCTTGTTGCACCCAGGGCCCAGTCTTCCCAATGGGGAAGGGTCTCAGGGTCCTTTGGAGGTTGGGGTGCCTGTTCCCAGCTGGAGGGGAGCAGGAGGAAGGATGTGTGGGGAGACCAGAGTGCTACGTTCACCTTTGCTTTGCTCCAGGGCCCATCATTCTCCATCCCCGCCCCTCACTGAATACTTTTCATTATGTTTATATTAGAGGCCTGGTGCACGACTTCGTGCATAGGTGGGGTCCAGCTGGCCTGCCCTGATCAGGGCCAATTGGGTCAGGCTGGGGGAGGGGATGGGGAGCAATCAGGGGTGGGGTTGGCCAGGGGGAGGAGCCACGGGCTATCTGGCCCCATCCCCTGGAAGAACTCTCGATTGAATGCCTGGTTGAGGGGACAATTTGCATTTTAGCCTTTTATTTTATAGGATGACGTTATTCTCCTATAAATGAAAAGCATTTTAAAGAGTATAATAAAAAATGGATGATGATTGATAAATGAGCAAATGGATTAACAGTTGAATGAATGGGTAGATTCTTACAGGGATTAAAATAAGCATTTCTCCTTAAAATTTTAACTCAGCTATTAACATCAGGACTCCTTAGGTCCTCTCCTTCCAGCTGACGTAAGAGCAACCACAAAAAAATGTTATTGTAGGAATTTTAAGTTGTAGCCACATTCTCCATTTTTGCCATTTTTTCTAGTCTCTGTGAGAGAGAGAATGCAAGGCTGAGCCACCCAGGAACTGCCCTGCACCCTGTAATTATTATAGGAGAAATTTGTGGAATTATAAAATTTATCTATTTATTTTTAATTAATTAATTAATTAATTAATTAATTAATTGGAGGGAGTCATTTATTTTTCTGAAGAGAAAGCAAAGAAGGCGGCTGAGACTTCCCAAAGGGCTTGGATTGGGAGTTTCTTGCTGAGTGAGCTCAGGCTGGGAAGAAATATACTTGAAAGGAAGGCAGCAGTTGGGTGTGTTTGTATTTTTCTCCCTCTTTTCTCCCTCCTCCCTTCCTCCTTCCTTTCCTCCCTCCCCCCCTCTCTCCCTCCTTCCCTCTCTTCTCCTCTCTCCCTTCTTTGTGAAATAAGGTGTTTATGTGACTGCTGTACGAGAAGGTACATCCGTCTTCCGAAATGCGTGTTGGGCCCTTGCTGGTTTGGCTCAGTGGATAGAGTGTCGTCCTGTTGACTGAAGGGTCCTGGGTTTGATTCCCAGTCAGAGCACAGGCCCAGGTTGCAGGGTCTATCCCCAGGAGGGGGCATGCAGGAAGCAACCAATCAATGACTCTCTCTCATCTTTGATGTTTCTATCTCTCTCTCCCTCTCCTTCCTCTCTGAAATCAACTAAAAATATTTTTAAAAAAGCAATACATGCTGGGCCAGGCCCTACGGATCAATGGTCTCCCCTTGTTCTGCTGCCCCTCAGAGCCCGGTCCCGAGGCCCTCCCACGATGAGTGTAAGAGGCGCAGTCCGTCACCCCCAATCTGCACTTGATCATCTTACGTTGCTCTAAATGTTTTGTGACTTACTGAGTCAATGGAGTTCACGCTTTCTTGAGGGCAGAGACAGTATGTTAGCCTCTTTGGGGTGGGGCTGTGCTTTGCAGCCCCACCCTGGCAGGAGGCGTTATGTTGACTTAATCCCATCGCATGCTGCCTGCATTATTTTCAAGTCTCCAGCTTGAGAGTGACTATACATGGGGCCTGAATGATTGTGGAAAGGACTGGAAGGGACTCCATGCTTAGCGGAGGGCAGGGCTGCCTATGAGGCTCTAGAGCAGTGGTTCTCAACCTTCCTAATGCGGCGACCCGTTAATACAGTTCTTCGTGTTGTGGTGACCCCCAACCATAAAATCATTTTCGTTGCTACTTCGTAACTGTCATTTTGCTACTGTTATGAATCATAATGTAAATATCTGTGTCTTCCGATGGTCTTAGGTTCTACAGCAGCCGTTATCTTGCGACCCACAGGTTGGGAACTGATAGCAGGGTCGCCTAAGACCATCGGAAAACACAGATATTTACATTACGATTCATAGCAGTAGCAAAATGACAGTTACGAAGTAGCAACGAAAATGATTTTATGGTTGGGGGTCACCACAACACGAACTGCATTAAAGGGTCGCGGCATTAGGAAGGTTGAGAACCACTGCTCTAGAGCTAGCCTTTCTTGGGATTCAGAGAGAGCCAATATAGGGAGAGAGAGCAATCTTTCCAAAAAAGCCAGAGGGGCTTCACGGAGGAGGTGACGTGGGCTGCGCTAGAAGGTTTCTTGGGGGGACTCGCAGTATAACCAGAAAGGCGGAGCAGACACCGGCCCCAGACAAATGCCGAGGGCCTTTGCCTTTGCCTTCCAGCAGGAAGAACCGCAGCCATTAGCACGAGGCAAAGCTTTTGCAAATGAAGCGCTTTGGGAGTGCAAGGGTTAAGGTGCACCTTCCCCTGCAGCTAAGTTATATCCTGTGAGGAGTTTATTCATTCACCGTTTCAGCATGGTTGACTTTTATAAATGAAGCAATAAACACAACAATATTAAATATGCATCTATAATATTTCTTCGCATTTATTTCTATAGCCATCACTCTCAAGTACCCAGCGCATCCTTTGTTGAGATTCACCCCCTCTCTGTCTGAGCTTCTATATGCAAAAGACTTTTTGATTTACGGATTCCTCTCGAGTTAGCTTAAAAGAACAACCAAGGGAGACGGGCCAAAACAAAGCCAGCCTGTCAGCTCTGTGCTGGCGGCCTTGCCGCGTTCCCGAGAGCCCACAGGCTTTCTAAAGGAGCCGGAGTGAGGCCGGCCAGCCTGGCTCAGGGGTTGAGCATTGACCTGTGAGCCAGGAGGTCACCTGCCGGAGCTGTGGGCTCGATCCCCCGTGTGGGGCCTGCAGGAGGCAGCTGATCCGTGATTCGCTCTCATCATTGACTGGTGAATGGTGACTGAATTCATGCACAGGTGGGGTCCGGCCAGCCTGCCCTGATGGGGGCCCATCAGACTGGGCTGGCCTGGGGAAGGAACCATGTTGACTCAAGGGTCCGAGGTTCGATTCCGCTCAAGGGCATGTACCTTGGTTGCAGGCACATCCCCAGTGGGGGTTGTGCAGGAGGCAGCTGATGGATGTTTCTCTCTCATCGATGTTTCTAGCTCTCTCTGTTCCTCTCCCTTCCTCTCTGTAAAAAAATCAATAAGATATATTGAAAAGTAAAAAGAATGTGTCCCACCTGCTACAACCACGGTGTGTCCTCCAACACAAAGGAAAGTACTTTCATGCCAAACGCCAGAGAAGCGCCCTCTTTCCCACACGCACACGTGACCCGCGTGCGGCGTGCGCTTCACATTCTGCTCGCATCGCTCCCGAGAAAAGCTATTGTAAAGTACAATGGTGTAGGGATGAAGGGAGAGACTATCACTTTCGCTCAATCTACCATTTAGGTAATTAAGACATGAAAACTATTACACAATTTACCAGGACGTGGCCCGAATAATAACACGTGTAACCCTCTCCGTCCCGCTTCCTCTCTCTGTGGGTCTAACCCCGCACAGGGCGCAGAGGCCCGCGGACACACACGCGGCGGAGCGTCTGGGGCAGAGGCAAGGACGCCCAGGAAAGGAAACGGCTGGGTTTTTGCTTAATTTCGGGACAGAGACGCGCCTTGCTTTCCCAGTGATGTGCAAGCTGCGGGGTGGCAAGCTGACTTCATCTGCAGGAAATGTGAGACCACCCACCTAGCCCGCCAGCCCAGCAATCACGTGACTGTCCAGTGAGAAGCGGTGACGACACAGGGCCCAAGGCCAGTGGAGAGGGTCAGGCAGGTCTGAGTTCCAGTCCTGACTCGACTGCCTGTCAATTATGGGCCGTGAGGCTGCCTGGTTAAAATCCTCTTCTCTGACCTGCCAGATCAACGCAGCGGATGTCACTGCGTGTGTGTGTGTATGTGTGTGTGTGTGTGAGTGTGTGTGTGAGTGTGTGTGTGTGTGTGTGTGTGTGTGTGAGTGTGTGTGTGTGTGTGTGAGTGTGTGTGAGTGTGTATGTGACTGTGTGTGTCTGTGTGTGTGTTTCTGTGTGTGTGAGAGTGTATGTGTCTGAGTGTGTGTGTCTGTGTGTGTGTCTCTGTGTGTGTGTGTGTGTGTCTCTGTGTGTGAGAGTGTGAGTGTGTGTCTGAGTGTGTGTGTCTGTGTGTGTGACTGTGTGTGACTGTGTGTGTGTGTGTCTGTGTGTGTGTGAGTGTGTGTGTGAGTGTGTGTGTATGTGTGTGTGTGTCTGTGTGTGTGTGTGTCTGTGTGTGTGTGAGTGTGTGTGTGAGTGTGTGTGTATCTGTGTGTGTGAGTGTGTGTGTGAGTGTGTGTGTGTGTGAGAGAGTGTGTCTGAGTGTGTGTATGTGTGTCTCTGTGTGTGTCTGTGTGTGTGTCTCTGTGTGTGTGTGTGTGTGTGAATGTGTTTATCTCCACCTACTGCAGTATTTAGTCTGCATCTTTTCTCCGTATTATTGCATCATATTTGCCCATCCCTTAAAAACTTCCTCTCCATGAAGTTTCTGCCAGATGAGCTAGTGTTTCATTGAGCAAACTTATCATTTCATACTTAACCTTTAGGCTGTTTTGCATTTTCAACCGCCATAAACAACGCTCCGTGGCCTGAGTTAAGGTGCTCCTGCTCGTGAAGATGCTCAGTGGGCCAGAGCTCGAAGAGGGATCTTCCTAAACCAGATATTGTCAACATTCTGAGACACTGTATTAGCCTCTTTCAAAGAAAACACACTTGTTTTGAAGAATACATGAATGATTGAATCACAGACACCTTATCAGATCCCGGGAACTTGCAAGAAATATCTCAGAGGGTCTTCTTCAGTGGTAAGACCCCTTGAGCAGGAGTCGATATTTTATTGTGTCCTTGCAAGCATCTGGTGAGAGAGACACACCTAAAGCATGCAGCTGCCACATGCTCGCTCTGGTCGGCGCTATGTTAGAAACTTTGTAGCTATTTTCCAACTTTGGACCAAAATGGACCCATAAGGTAAACATCAAAACCTCCATTTTAAACATTGTGGAGGCTCACGGTCATGAACTTGAAAGAGACAAAGTTGGAACTCCAGCAGGGAGTAGATGCTGACCTCAGACAGGTGACCGAGGACGGGGGGTGTTGGGGGAGAGGGGCGGGCGCTGGGGTGAGGTTAGTGAACGTGGGTGGGTCAAAGAGGCCACACTCGAAGTATGAGTGCAACTTTTTAGAGAGTTCTTACTGACTGGCTTCAGAAGAAATGTTTGTCTACTCTTCACCAGGCCCCCAAGTGTAGGATCACGGAAATGCCCAAGTGAGCATTTTGTAGGGGGTCCAACTATTTTTAGATGAAAGAGCAGGTTCTCTCACTTCAATGTCTCACATGTAGGCCCTGTGATCTGGTTGGATTCGTCCTTTCAGCCTGACTGCCATCTGATGTACACCCACGGGCAGACGGGCTGCCTCTGGCCAGCCCCTCGGGTCACAGATCCTGTGTGACCCCTCCCGTCCAGGGTGGCTTGGACCTAGTGACTTTCTCAGTCCAGTGCAGCGAAGGGGATTGAACCTTATGTCTGAGATCAGTTGCAAAGGACAGTCCCTTGCGCCTTGCAGGTCTGTCTCTTGGCCCCCTCTTGCTCTCGGGGTGAAGCAGTGGCTGCATTTTGAGCTGCCCTGTGGCAAGGCTCATGGACTGAGAGAGACTCTCAGTCCAACAGTCTGAGAGGACCTGAGAGCTTGGGGGCGGGTCTGGTGCAGGCTGAGCCCCGAGGTGCCTGCAGCCTGGCAGACACTGGCTACCTTTGGCGAGAGCCCGGGAGCGAGGTGGGGACCTGGCTGAGCCACGTCGGCAGTCCTGGCCCCAAGAAACTCTGGCAGCTAAATGTGTGCTGTTCTCAGTCACGTTTTGGATACTTGGTTACGCGGCAGGAGATCCACCACAATAGACCCACCACATTCGGTTCTTACCAGTGAAGCATTTGTCTTATATAAAAACTGCGGTTTGAAATTTTAACCCTGCTATTTTGGCTTCTGTAAATGCTTGCTTGCTTAAATAATAAGGAAAATATGACCACTCCCATTCCAGAGAGGCCATAAACCTTCCCTGGACAAAGTTATCAGCGCTGGTGTCAGGCCAGGCCTTTGGTTGAGGTCTCAAAGCCCCAGCACACAGGGCTCTTTAAGAACTTGTAAAGGGGACCAGACAACCCCATATTTGGGAGACAAGGAGGATAAAAAGATATGAATAGGGAAACTTCTCCATGTTTTTTTTTTTGCCCAGAATTTGAGAGACATTTTTTTCTGGGCCCAATCATCATCATCATCATCATCATCATCATCATCATCCTCCATCGTAATAAATGTAACTCCATCTCTCCAAGCTTTGCTTGGTTCTTCTCCGGTTTTTCTGTAACACCAGTCCACCCAGGGTTTCTGGACTCGCCGTCCATCACACACATCTCCAGTCCTACTAGGTGCTCATCCCGTGAGAGACGGAGCGGGGGGTCTCTGAGCGCCTGAGTCCTGCCCTGGGGGCTCCTGACCACTGGCTGCATGTGTTCTTACCCACATGGCACTGCCGTGTGCCCTCCCTCCACGGTGGTGCTCGCAGACTCCGTCTACTCCCCCGTCCAATGCCGCTCTCATATTCCTTGTAGATCTTCCCGTGTGAGCCCCAGCTTAGCGGTCCAGCTCAGAAACCACGAGTCAGGGTGTGGAGCAGGGAGCCCTCCCCAAGCGGCATTGGGCCTCCTGGATTCAACCACCCCAAGTTGTCAGTTGGTTCAAAGAGAAGCAACGAGCCAGGCCCGATGGGACCGCAAAGACTTTGGTTTCAGAGAGTCGAAAAGGAAACCCGATGGCTTTTCTTAGGAAAACAGGACACGCACCAGATCCTATTCCAAAGGTAAGGAAAACGATGACCCGGTTTGGCAGAGCACAAGGCGTAATAAACAATTATTTACGTAAACAACATCTGCACCTCTATGACACGGAAATCTTCGCCGACCCCTCGCTTTCAGAGGACGACCTTCTAAACAGGACGAGGGATCACATCCCAAACTTGCCGCGGGGTCAGCACACGGCGAAGCCTGCGTTTGCGGTTTGTGGATTTGCGGTTGGCTTGTGCAACTGCAGACTATCTACCGAGGAGGAAAACCCCCAGGAACTGAGCAAGTGCATTGGGGGCCAACTCAGGAGCAGGAGGGGTAGGCCCTGTGCCATTGTGAGGGTCCCAGCTCACGGGAGCAGGCAGAGGGGGCGCCAGCCTGGCCCTGATGGCTGAGCACCTGACCCGCCCCCTGGGTGGTGGCCCTCTCTGTCACTCACACCACACAGACCCGGTGCAGCTCTACACTGGCGAAGCGCCTAGGGTGTATCTATTTATTGTTCCAGCTCCGTGAAAAGCTCAGGGGGCGCTTCACATACAGTCTCAACTGCTCCTGCTCCTGACGGCATCTCTCCTGCTGCGTCAACACGCTTGGGATTTTGGCAGGGACTCCCCTGCCTGCCTCGCCCGTGCCTGCCACGGAGCGTGAAGAGCTGAGAACAGGGTGCTCCTGCGAACGGGCGCCTCGGAGCGCTACTCACTCAGGGGAGGCGGCGCCAGGCAGTCCCCAGCTTCACCAACACGCTTTCGGGGTGACACAGTCTCCGGGGCATCTTCGCGAGGCTCGCTGAGGCCAGGGAAGAAGGCCCGTGTGTCCTCGATTGTACGGAGACCCCGAATGGCCTCGGAGGGGAGCTTTCTGTCACTCACCCGGGAGGGAGGGAGCACATCTCCTCCTGCGTCAGGAGCATGGTTTTCAGAGAATTATCTTCCCCGGGAGGAGGAGATGTCAGTCATCACTCGCCGGCAGTGTGTATATTTAGTTGACGGATAATTGTTCACCAAGAGGGTGGACAGCAAAACCCAGGCCTTGGGGGTAACATTCCTGGAACCCATCTCTCCCCCCAAAAGCACTGTGACCTCATCCATCCCCGTGGGATACTGACCAGGAGCTCAGAGGGCCAAGGGGAAGAGCTGCAGTTTATAGTTGACTAAGGTGGTTGGTCCGGCTCACAGTCTGAGGCCAAAACACCAGCTTCTCCTGAAAGGAAATGTCTCTGAGGTCCTCCCCAGCGCCTGACCTGTCCCTCCTTAGGGGGTGTACCCAGTGGGTGCATGGAGGAGGCTTGTCCTGTGCTCTCAGTTGAACCCCTCTCTGAGCCTCTAGTCTCCTATCTCTTCTGTAAGAGCCATTTTTTAATCCTATTTTTCCATTGACGTTTAGAGAGAGGGGAAGAGAAAGGGGAAGACGGAGAGAAACACCAGTATGAGAGGAACACATCGATTGGTCGCCTCTTGCAAGAGCCCTGATCAGGGTCTGGGAGGAGTCGAAAGGGAGGTAAGAGTCCTTGATGGGAATCAAACTCGGGACCCTTCTGTCTGCAGGCTGACTCTCTATCCACTGAGCCAAACCGGCTAGGACTAAAAGCAATTTTTTTTTTTTTGTCTATGAGAAAAAAAAAGTTACTAAATCTGAATAATATTTAATGAGAAAAGATTTTCTTGTTTCATGATGTGCTACCTATTTATACCCAGTCTCCACCTTTCATATTTTTTCACACTGGTCATCCATGTGAACAAAGAGTGAGAAAGACACACATTTAAGCATCGAAACGGTGTTTTCATTGCCATTAGGACACTCATTCGATTCTACCCCAGGATCCTTCCTCTAAGAAGAGCACCCTTGCTTGCTAGAACCTGGTTTTTATTTTTTTTAATTGATTTTTCACAGAGAGGAAGGGAGAGGGGATAGAAAGTCAGAAACGTCGATGAGAGAGAAACATCGATTAGCTGCCTCCTGCACACCCCCCACTGGGGCTGTGCCTGCAGCCAAGGTACATGTCCTTGACCGGAACCGAACCCGGGACCTTTCAGTCCGCAGGCCGGCGCTCTATCCACTGAGCCACGCCGGTTTCGGCCAGGACCTGCTTTTGAAATGAATGAACGCACCGTCAGAAGAGCCCTCCGTACGGGAACCTGGCCAGCTCCCACCCGAGTGCCCACACATCCTGTCGCTCCGGATCCCTTTGGCTTCACATCACTTGGTTGGAAGCGTCTGGCTTCTCCACAACACAGCCCGGACAGGTTGTTCTAAAAGCGCGTGCGTCTCTAGCTGCTGTTTTACTTTTAAAATCCTTTCTGCTCTTCTTCCTTTCTTTCTTTTTCTCTTTTCTTTTTCATTTGAGTCTTGGCAGGGCTGGGGAAAGTACTAATTGTCTCTTTGCCAGCATTCAAGTGCAACATTTTTCATTAGAATTTAACAAATGTTCGTCCTAAAATAGACTGACAATGCGTCATCCTGCCCGGCCCCTCCCTGCGCGTCAGCGTGAGGCCCTTTCTTCTCCGGTCCGTGTTGCGGCTCCTCCCGGACTTAATTTGGTCTGAGACTAAGATGCCTGCCTCTCCCCTTATTCCCCCTTCATTCCCTCTTTTCTTTTTTTCTTTTTTGCTTAATAAAATTAGAATTAATTCAATCTAATGCAATCTCTAGATTTTTTTTTTTTTTGTCAAGCATAGAAATGCGGAATACAACAATTTGCCCCCCCCCCCCCTTTCTTTTTTTTGCCGGTGGTAAACTATTGTGCAAAATAATTATATAAATACACAAGAACATCTGGTCTTTTGAACTGCAGTCACTGCTGAGTTTAAACATTGTATGCGTTTGACAAAAATTACAGGAGTTTATTCTTTGTTTTTCCTGGGCTTTAAATAGGAAGCCACAAATAGTACTTAGAATGATCGCTTCTAGCTCCTCTTGAAGGCTGTGCAGAGAAACAAGCCTGTCCTGCGTTACCCAAGACTATCCTGCACCTGCGGTCCGTTCAAGGTTAAAATGTATGACAGACAACGACCCCCGTCAGATTCCAGGGGTGAGGGTGGCGGGGGGAGGCCTTACGAAATGCCGTTCTCCCATTTCACCCACAGCAATTTCTAAATGGCACCAGGCGACTAGGGCGATCTTGATAACTTCTGGAGAGTCAAGTAATTAAAATGATTCCTGCCACTCTTGTAATAAACTCGTGTGACTTTAAGAGCCTGTCCCCGCTCTTTTATGATAGAGACATCACAGGACCCGTAATTGTGCTATTAAGGAAACCAGAGCTAATCTCTCCGCATCTGAAGTCAGCCCTCCTCGTCAGCCGACAAAGCAGACAGATCAGAAAAGAGCCGGGGAGAGCATTTAAGGAAATTAGTACAAGTGTCAGTTAAAAGGTAAAAATGAATGCACTGATTATTGCAATATGGTTGAAACCTACGTGCTTTTCATTTCTTTGCTATTGCGAGGGCATAAAACATTCAATTAACTTTCCATTGTGTTTGGGGGAGAACAGGCAGGGGATTGTCAGCGCAGGGGTAGGGGTGTGGGTGGTACTCGGTGCAAAATAGACTCGGATGAGCCGGAGAGAGCACGACCCCGTGGCCCGGGGCCAGCACCCTGCACCTGCGGCCCCAGAGCCACCTGGGGCAGGGTGTCAGGTGAGCAGTAGAATCGCTGCCCTGGTTAGCCTGGAGATCCACACACTGACATATGGAATTCGTTACTGAGAAAGCACAGACAATGGGCGATTGTAGTGGTCTTGAAGCTTCCTGGGTGGACTGATCCTTCTCCAGCCCAGTAGGATGGTGATGAGAATAGTAGGAGGAGAAAAGACTGCAAAGAGAAGGGACTGTTTCATGGGTTTCGGTTCTGGATGAACTTTTACCTTTAGTGTTAGAGAGTGGGAATTTTTTTAGCACTCCAGAGAGGCTGTGGACCAAGCCCGGATAGAGTTGTCGGTGCTGACACCAGGCCAGGCCTTGAGATACGGTCTCGTGGCCCCTCCCCAGCACGTAGGCCTTATAAGATAGAACACGGTCAGCTTTCTGAGGAACAGGATGACTCTGTGAATAACACGGTCGTCAATGTCATGATCCTTACATAACTTAGGAAAAACTTTTATCTTGGGTTTCCTTGTTCTTCAAGAACAGGATGTGGTTAATGTGCTTACCAGTGGTTCTGCAAAAAGGGTCGGGGCTGCTCTCTGGACTCCCTGTGTGGAGAATGGCGGAGCAGTCGCCGGGCCGGCTAATAAAGGCTCCCTAAATTTTAACTTGGTCTGGGCTCCAGTGGTCATTCATTAGCATCTGATCCACAGCATTAGACTCTATTTCTTTTTTCAATTTGCAATGATGCTCAGGCATTTATTTTTAGAACCAGAAGAATAAAGCAAACTGCAGCTGATTGATTATAAGCAGCAGCTCAGGGCGGACAGGGGGGAATTAACATAGGCTGTGGGATCAGAGCGATTGCTTTGTGATGAGAAACTTAGCCACTTAATGCTGTGTGGCAACAAACAAGTAGCTTACCCTCTCTGAGTTAATATTTTCTTCCTCTACATTCCTATACAGGGAGGTGATTATCTACTTGTTAGGCAGCTGACACAGGGGAATATTCCTCACCCCATTTTTGGCACACAGCCAATATTCAACAATGTTGATTTCGTTCGTTCTGACCCCTGCATCCAAAATAGACACACAGACTAATGTTACTAGTGCTCCTGGTGAGTAAGATCAGGGTTTGGTGTAACTCTTTCCTGCTGAGTGTCTGCGAACTCTCCATCCTTTTGTTTTACTTTGAAATTCTCGTGAGTTTTGTCAGCGGGTTAGATTTAGAAGGCTACTCTCAGAACATCAAAACTGCGCAGCCAAACAATCGTTACTTGACAATCACGAGTCGAGAGTTTTTAAAAATTGCATAATGAGTCAAGCCTCCTCAATTGTATGCATGACAAATGGAGATCAACTGGCTGTGAAAATGTTCAGCAAGAGGAGGCCTCCTATAGAAAGCGCAAAGAACTGGGGTCACACACCCCAATGTGTGTCCATCGTTAACGAGACATTGTTTTATTGCCCCGAGAAAATGACTCTGGCACCTATTAGAAAACACATTCTAATAGAGAGATACTCGGGCGTGACTTCATACCACAACATACCAGGTGCAGGCTAAGATTGTGTCGTTAAACCTGACCCCGGCGCTGGGTACACCATGGGCACCTATAAATATTATAAATAAAGTGAAACAAATACATTTCCTAACATGTGACTTTAGTTAGGACATGGCTGGTGGCTTTTGAAGAAGGCAGGGTTCCCACCTACACAGTCGTTTTTGGGTTTACAGCATCTGCCAGGGAAAAGAGTGTGGCTTCATTATTAGCAGGTGGGGTTGTGCGTTTAGAAAAGACAAGCTCCTTTTCTACCCAGGAATGATGTTTGCGAAGCTCGGCAATGCATCGCCAAGAAAAAAGCCTCTGTAATTGCATTGATGCCACTTTCTTCCTTTTTTATAATATACGAGGGGCCCGGTGCATGGAATTTGTGCACTGGGGGTGAGTGGTCCCTCAGCCCAACCTTCCCCCTCTCACATACTGGGAACCTTCAGGGGATATCCTACTGATGGCTCACTTTCGGCCTTGGGCAGGGGATCTTGGCCAGGGGACCCCCAGTCCCTGCGATGGATTGATCGCTGGCTCCGCTCTTGCCCCATCAGCTCCGATGGCTTACCTCACTGTGACCCGGGTGCCAGGATATTCCCAGGACACAGAGCTGGGTGCCTATGTATGCAAATTAACTTCCATCTTTGTTGGATTAATTTGCATACTCTGATTGGCTATGGGAGTAGCGGAATTATGGTTGATTTACATGTTTTTCTGTTATTATGTAAGATTTTTATTGATTTTGGAAAGGGAGAGAGAGATAGAAATGTCAATGATGAGAGAGAATCACTGGTTGGCTGCCTTCTGCATGCCCCCTGCTGGGGGATTGAACCCGTAATCTGAGCATGTGCCCTTGACTGGAATGGAACCCGGGGCCTTTCAGTCTGCAGGCGGATGCTCTATCCACTGAGCCTCACCAGCTAGGGCATATTGGTGCTATGTTCTAGGTCAGTCTGCTTGGCACTTAAGGAAAACAGCTGAGTTATAAAATCACACATCACTGATGTTGTGCATACGATTCTTATGAACATGCACATGATAGAAGTGGGTGCCAACACGAGAGACCCACACTTTTGCCAAGGTAATGAGTCAAAGTGGATAAAAGCCACTCTTCCCCTGAAACCTGAGGTGACAGACTGCCCAGGTGGGCTCATGCTTTCCCATGTGCAGGTGGCCGACAAGGCTGTTTTTCACCCAGACTCCGCAGCAACGTAACCAGGGAAACGAACTAGCTGCTGGGAGTGAGACTGCACCCTTCTCTTCCGGAACTTTCCAGTTCTAAGTCTGTTCTGAAAGGTGTGGGTGTTCAGAGGGAGCAGGGAGGGGGGGCAGTGAGCTGGGAGGAAGAGGCAGAATCACCCTCATCCACAGAGGGAGAGGACCAAGGGGGCACTGAAATACCACCCACAAGACTCGCCCCTGCCTCTATGGTAAATACACTGAGTGGCCAGATTATTATGATCTCTGAACACATAACAATCTGGCCACTCAGTGTATATGTGTGTGTATATATATATTAGAGGCCTGGTGCATGAATTTGTGCATGGGTGGGATCCAGCCAGCCTGGTGAGGGGGAGCTTGGCCAATGACAATAACAGCATTTCATTGTGACTGGGCTGCTTCCTGTTCATGGAGAATTAGAAATATTTCTTGGTATTTTTTTTATCCTCATCTGAGGATATTTTTTCATTGACTCTTTTTTTTTTAGAGAGAGTGGAAAATATTGGTGTGAGAAAAACACACCAATTGGTTGCCTCCTGCATGCACCCCCACCAGAGCTGGGCCAGGGAGGAGCCTCAACCGAGGTACGTGCCCTTGACCTAAATTGAACCCAGGACCCTTCAGTCCACAGGCTGACGCTCTATCCACTGAGCCACACCGGCTACGGAGAGGAATGTTTCTTGATGTCTCTAAAAGTTCAAGGCTGTCTATGTCAAAGACCAAAAGCCCAAGTCACACTAGAAAGGTCATGCACAAGTTTGTGGCCAGTGTGGGAAACGAAACCAGGCAAAGAACCACTGGAGCTGAAACCCGTTCGGCTCCGTGGACAGAGCGTCGGCCTGCGGACTGAAAGGTCCCAGATTCGATTCCGGTCAAGGACATGAACCTTGGTTGTGGGCACATCCCCAGTGGGGAGTGTGCAAGAGGCAGCTGATCGATGTTTCTCTCTCATGGATGTTTCTGACTTTCTATCCCTCTCCCTTCCTCTCTGTAAAAAATCAATAAAATATACTTAAAAAAAAACAAAAAAAGAACCACCGGAGTTGGTCCATCATAATTTGCACTGCGGGACAGTCCCACAAACACAAGAGAACTGCAGACAGCGCGCAATTACCAGGGGCACAGGCATCCAGGGGCCACGGTGCCCAGACCACAAGTGGGCCCAGGGATTACAGATGCGTGAGGGTGCGGCTGGGTGTCCCCGGACAAAGAAGTGTTGCCTCCTTCCACTCGCCAGCAAGAAAGTCTTCAGTTTCTTGTTCACGCCGAGCTTTTATAACAGGACATGAAAGAATAGTATAAAACTATAAATAGCCAGGACGACGAAAACGCCTTTCATTTTTGCATTTTTTTGAGAGGCAGAGGGCGAAACCCTAATTGTAAGACAAATGATCAAATCATTCAATGGCGTGGGCTCTCGATTCTCTCGAAATGTTAGGAACTGAATCGCTGTGTGTGCCTGGCGGGGTTCTTTTCCCTGTAAGGGATTTATCTGAGGGAAGCACAAGGGTTTCTTCCTCTGTGCTTCAAACGCTTGCTGATCTGCTGCGTTTTACAAGAGCAATTTTGGGCTCAGGTTTCAAGGCCTCCTCAACCCTTTCTTCCCAGGCCTGACATTTACGGGAGGAAGAAAGCACATATGTAAATTTTAAAACCGAGAAATAATGCTCTAAAGGCTTTATCTTAAGAACACCTTCTAGGCTGGCGGTTTGAAACACATCAGCTGTTTCTCCGTGTGTGGGTTTCTTCCTTTTTCTCCTTCTTTGTCAATGCCCTTCTCTTAAATATGTGTTCTGTCTCCGAATTGTGTACAGGCTGCTTAAAAAAATAAAAAAAGCAATTGCACATTGGACCTGAGCTCTGCTTTTGAACGCGCATTACGTCATCTCCTCACTCTGTTTTCTGTCGTCGCTTTTAAGGACACGAATCCTTCCTGTTATCGGTTTCCGACATGACAAAGGGGTGCCTTTCTCGCACATTCCATTTCTTTCCACCTTGCTTCTTTTCGGCTGCCTGGTCTTTGCAGAATTACCAGCCCGGACTGTGGTGCCGGGGGAAACCAATGAGTCCTGGGGCATCCCGTTTTGTTTTCAAAAAGTTGGCCCTAACCGGTGTGGCTCAGGGGACAGAGCATCAGTCTGCGGACTGAAAGGTCCCAGGTTCGATTCCGGTCAAGGGCATGTACCTTGGTTGCGGACACATCCCCAGTAGCGGTTGTGCAGGAGGCAGCTGATCGATGTTTCTCTCTCATGGATGTTTCTAACTCTCTATTCCTCTCCTTTCCTCTCTGTAAAAAAATCAATAAAATATATTAAAAAAAAAACAACCTGTAAAAGTCGGCTTTTCCCCAAAGCCCCGGTCCCCCCTCAGAAAGACATGCCAGGGCAAGGACATTCCTAAGAGGAGACTGCCCCTGGGTTTTGCATCTCGTACTGGATGGGAATCATCAGTTTCGTGGCTGCGGGTTCTAATTTATTTTGCTATTCTCGCCGCGCGCGCGCGCTACAAACATCAGGTGAAGTTGGGAAGCTCAATGAGTGGCCACAGGAGAACGGCAGGCCAAGTTTTGAGAGGCCTTTCAGCTTGGCTCCAGGAAAGTGAAGAGGCTTCTTTATACAGGAAGCTGTGAACTTGACCCTCTTACAGCAATGCATCCCTGTGGCTTTGCTTTAGGGCGCCAGGACCAGCACACCTGCTGGCTTCACCCCCAGATGCCTCTGGCTGGAGCCCTGCTCTGGAGCCGTAAGAATAAAGGCGTTCTGGGGCCATGGAATTAAAAGTTCAGATGATTCACTTGTCGAAGTCACAAGGGGTGGAGGTCAGCTGTCTGGGCGGAGGCCCAGCAAACTGGACGGAGCCCAAGCCTGAGGATGGCGCAAAGAGAAAGTTTCTCGGACCCCAACAACAAGAGGGGGAGGAGTGCAGCGCTGTGGGGCGGGGGGGGGGGGGTGCCAGTTCAGCCCTCCCCAGCAGGAAGCCAGATGTGGCCACTTGCTCTTGGCCTCGGTTTCCTCATCTGCAGAACGGAACTGAGACGAAGACTATCTCATGGAAAGGGCGTGTTGTGCTTGCTTTATGGGTTAGTCACCACTTCACCTGCCGGGGCCTCCGTTTCCCCATTTGATAAGTGGATTCCGGCCTCTCATGTTTTCCCCCCAGGGCCGGAGGGAGGAGGGGAGCCTGGAGGATGAGGAGGGCCAACCGGCTGGGCCTCCTACTCACCCAAGGTCTTGGTTTAGACTTTGGTCATGTCTCCAGGCCCCTGTCACAGGTGCATGGCGCCTCCACACGCAGTCACCCGCCTAGAACGCAGTGTGACTCTCTCCTTAGCGTCCATCTTTCCACTGCGTTGTCGGCTGGGAGATTCTAATCCCTTTGCACTCTGGCTTCCTTGGTTCACCAGTTTGGCGTTCCCTCCTGGAAAAAACATAAATACTAAGACCCTCCGCAAGCTTCAAGCACCTACAGTGGTAGGAATGTATGTGCGAATCAGAGTCTTATGTCAGGTGGTGTCACTCCTGCTGTGAATTCCATTGCCAGGGGCAGCCCAAACCGGCTGCCCAGGTTGCCCAGGTCTGCGGAGCCCTGCGCAGCAGGCAGCCCGCCCCCTGCAGGGGGGAGCAGGGCAGAGGCACCCCGCGCCCCACCGGCCCGCGCAGGGGAGGGGCCCGGGGCGCCGGAAAGGAAGTGGGGACCCTGGCACCCCCCTTCAGTGGCCACCGGTGGCGGTGCCTGCGGAGGAAGTCCCCACCCTGCAGCTCGGAAGCCCGGGCGGAAAGGAAGCCTGCGGACTTGGAGGGACGGGGAGGGCTGCCCAGGGCTCGGTCCCCAGCGCGGGTGGCTGAAGACTGGCGCGGTGGCCAGGGTCCCCATGAGACATTGGGCTCCGGATTTTGGTCTCTTTGTGGAGGTGACGAACTGAACCCCAACAATAACTACAATAATAATAATAATAATAATAATAATAATAATAATAATAATGATAATATCCAGGGCGACCAGGCCAGACGGGGCAACCCCTCAGCTTTCGCATTGCCTGCCTTTGGCCAGGCAGTGCGCCCTCCCCTGGAGCTGAAGTGGCCTGCATCCTGGCGCCCCGGACGCCCTAAACTGTGTCCCTTCAGGGGCGCCTTTAGGAGGCTCTGTCTCCTGACCCCCAGAGAGGCCTAGACCCCTAGACAGACGGGAGCCCCCTTTCATCCCTCGCCCAGGGTGCTGGGCAGGACCAGGAACTGGCAGGAAGGCACCCTGAGGGGTAGGGCAGCATCCCAGGGGCTGGGAGGGCAGGGCAGGGGGCGGGGGGAGAAGGAGGCAGAGGGGGGGGGGGAGAGGGGTGCCCCCAGGAAGCGCCTCTGGGCTCCTTCCCAAACCCGCCCAGCTTGTGTAACCCCAACTGCCATCTTTCCACTCTTTCTGAAGAGCCGCCTAGTTTGAGATGCGGCTCCCTTTCCCAGAAAGACCCTCGCCGCCAGGCAGGGGTTTCGGGGGGCGCGGTCTGCGCAGGGGTCCCGGCCACCAGAGGACTGAGAGCAGCACCCCTGGGGGTTCGTATTTTGGCTTCTGCTCTCGTTTGTTTAGCTGAATTCAATCTATTTCTACCGCTCCCCCCCACCCGGCGCCCCACTCTTCTCGAGCTCCCCTTCTGAACCTGCCCTTCCGCCCTGCTCGCCCCTAATCTTCCCAGAACCTGGGGCGCCAGGCCAGGCACGGGGAGGGCGTTGGAGATGTGGTGGTCTGGGCGCCCTCAGGGACCCGCATGCGGCCAGGACTCCAGATCAGGGTCTGGCAGGGCCACTGCCTCTGCGTACCCCAGGGGCTGTCGGTGGTCTCCTCTTCTACCTGTCCACACAGTCTCTGCGCAGGGTGGGTTTCACCAAAGGGCGAAGTAGTTAAGCTCTCCCTCCTTCCTTCCCTCCCTTCCTTCCTTCCTTCCACCCTTCCTTCCTTCCTTCCTTCCTTCCTTCCTTCCTTCCTTCCTTCCATCTATCCTTCCTTCCTTCCTTCCTCACTCCCTCCCTCCCTTCCTCCCTTACTTCCTCCTCCCTCCCTTACTTCTTCCTTCCTTCCTTCCTTCCATCTATCCTTCCTTCCTTCCACCCTTTCTTCCTCCCTCCCTCACTCCCTCCCTCCCTCCCTTACTTCTTTTCTTCCTTCCTTCTACCTACCCTTCCTTCCTTCCTTCCTTCCTTCCTTCCTTTCTTCTTCCTTCCTTCCTTTCTCCTACCCTTCCTCCTTCATTCCATCCACCCTTCCTCCCTCCCTCCCTCCCTCCCTCTCTCCCTCCCTCCCTCCCTTTCTCCCTCCCTCCCTCCCTTCCTTCGTTCCTTCCTTCGTTCCTTCCTTCTCTAAATCCAGGGGCATGGGTGGGGATGGGCCAATTCTTGCTCCAGGCCTACCTTGCCTGGCAAACCTCTCCTGGAGAGACAGTGACTTGGGTCCCAGGACACCCCTCCCACACACCCTGACATGTGTTGATGTTTGGATTGTGCCATCTGCCCCTGGGACATGTAGAGACATGGATACCCAGCCCTACATGCCTGAGGCACCCCAGGGCTCTCCTCCTGAGTTCAGGGCCCCGCCACTTCCTGTGGGTCTGGACTAACCCTTCCCGAGCTCCCTCTTGCCTGGAAGACCCATGTCACAGCCAAGCCCACAAGGACCTTGGGGTCTTTATGGAACGTGGGGTTGACAGAGCTTTAAAGGTTATGACTGTGGGGCAGCTTCCACTACCATCACAAATAATCTCTCCATAGGTTCTTGCACAGGCGGACACACACACACACATACACACACGTGCACATACACACACGTGCACACACACACACGCACACACACACGTGCACACACGTGCACACACACGTGCACACACACGTGCACACACACACGTGCACACACACGTGCACACACACAAGCACACACACAAGCACACACACAAGCACACACACACAAGCACACACACACATGCACACACACGCACGCACACACACACACACACACGCACGCACACCGTTCTTGCCCCATGCACTGGTCAGAAGATGACCCTTCCTCCTCAGGACTCCTGGCTGACAGTGTCTCGCTGCCCTGGGCCATGTTAGCTTTCCTGTGTCACTCTCTTTTTCTACGAAATTGAAAAAAGCAAAAGCCCGCCAGTACCATGTGCTGCTTGCTGACAAGTGGGGTTGCTGGCGGGAGGGTGGGCGGCTGTCCTGAGTCGGTGAACACTTTAAGAAGACTCCGAACGCCTGTGTTTGGTGATGGAGAGGGCCGGCTGGTGTGCAGACAGGGCCGATCACTGTGCGAGAATGAGGCATGGCCCTGATGAGTCTGAATCAGGTTCCGCACAGAAAGCTGAACCCCGTGATGCCTAGCAGAGGGGTGTCCGCTCTTTGCAGAGGCTACTTCCTAAGAGAAAATCCGAGGCCTGGGGAGCTGTGCTGGGCCCGTTAGTGGAGCAGGGTGCACCCCGAGACCTCGGTTCCCCAGTCTGAGCGCCCTGGAGCGGTGGGTGTGGCAGGCTCACCTGCAGCCATTGGCCAGCTGAGCCACCTTGTCCCGCCCCTTTCCCCCCCTTCTGGGCTTGATGGCACCTCCATCCTGTGTTGGAAGCATCACACCTGAGTCGCAGGGAATGCTTCTGGAGCTGAGCACGGCGCCATTGAAGGTGACCCCTGTTATTTCGGCTGGTAGACGTAGGGGGAACGGAGGCAGGGAGCAGTGATGTCGCTGGGCTCCCCGCCAGGCCACAGGAGCCCAGAGCCTGTTTGGCGCCGTGCCTGGCCCCCAGCCAATGTCCATCCGGCGGCGCATTTTGTGTTTGAAGGGAGACCGGGCCTGTCCCGCCCCTCACTGGCCTTTCCCTCTCTGTGATTCCCTCGCTGAATGCTCCCAGCAAGCGTTCGCTACTCTAACGCTCTCCGGACGTCATGAATATGGATGGGCCGTCGATTCCTGTGAATATGGAGGAGCGGGTGGGGGTGCGGGGCGGACGGACCACGACTTAACGTTAACCACGGGCCCCTCTCCCCCTGCCCGCCTCCCGCACCGTTATCCCGGGGAGGGCCCGCCCGCCGCCTTTTTGCGAAATTCCATCGGTCGTTTCTCGCCGCAGGCGCCTGCCCTGGACCCCGTTTGCCGTTCTGTATCATTATTAGAAGAGGCTTCTAATTTTATTTGAAAGTCTGAGTCGACGCTTGGGTCAGAGGGCTTGACCCCGCGCTGTGTTTCATTTCTCTTCGGTTGGCTTCATGGGGCTCCCAGGGGAGTCGGCTTAAGGGAAGCGCCCGGTCCCTTCGCTTCTTGCCACAGTGACCTGTGGGGGCCATGGATTGCAGGCTGGAGGGTTTGCTGCCGAAAGCTGCCCCCCATCTCCTCTCCCTGTTTCTCCCCCCGCAGAGCCTGCCTCCTGCAGAGGTGAGGGCGGGTAGGGTTTGCCACGCTCTCTGCTCACCTCTGACGTTCCCTCCTCCGAGGATGCTTGTCCTCTTCCTCATTGGCCTGTGCACTCCTGTTGAATCTTTAACACTCAGTTTAGCCGAAACCGGTGTGGCTCAGTGGATAGAGCGTTGGCCTGCGGACTGAAGGGTCCCGGGTTCGATTCTGGTCAAGGGCATGTATCTTGGTTGCGGGCACATCCCCAGTAGGGGGTGTGCAGGAAATGGCTGATCGATGTTTCTGGCTCTCTATCTCTCTCTCCCTTCCTCTCTGTAAAAAAGTCAATAAAATACATATTTTAAAAAAAGACTCAGGTTAGCCAAAGCCAGTTTGGCTCAGTGGATAGAGTGTCGGCCTGCGGACTGAAGGGTCCTGGGTTTGATTCTGGTCAAGGGCATGTACCTTGGTTGTAGTCACATCCCCAGTGGGGAGTGTGCAAGAGGCAGCTGATCTATGTCTCTCTCTCATGGATGTTTCTGGCTCTCTATCCCTCTCCCTTCCTCTCTGTAAAAAAATCAATAAAATATAATTTTTTAAAAATATATATTTTATTGATTTGTTACAGAGCAGGAGGGAGAGGGATAGAAAGTCAGAAACATCGATGAGAGAGAGACATCGATCAGCTGCCTCTTGCACACCCCCTACCGGGGATGTGCCCGCAACAAAGGTACATGCCCTTGCCGGAATCGAACCCGGGACCCTTCAGTCCACAGTCCGATGCTCTATCCACTGAGCCAAACCGGTCTCTGCAATAAATTATAATTTTTAAAAAAGACTCAGTTTAAGCCTTGCTCTTTGCAGCCATCCCAGACCCCCAGGAGTTGGCTGTCCCACCCGTGTGCCCCTCTTTCCCTCTCTGTCCTGGCACCCACAGCCCCTGTCCCCCTCACGCTGCCTCCCTGTTTGTTGGCTGTGCTTCATGCTGGTGGTCTGGGTGGAGGTGTGATGGTAAATATGGAATCTGTGGCCGGATTCCCTGGGCTCCCATGTTGACACTCCCTGAGCCACGTGACCTCATGCTATCTGGGGCTCCTGAAGTGGCGGGGTGCAGTGGGATCGATACGCTACTCAAGAAACCTCAGATAGAGCGTCAGCCTGCGGACTGAAGGGTCCCGGGTTCGATTCCGGTCAGGAGCATGTACCTTGGTTGCAGACACATCCCCAGTAGGAGGTGTGCAGGAGGCAGCTGGTCGATGTTTCTCTCTCATCCACGTTTCTGACTTTCTATCCTTCTCCCTTCCTCTCTCTCTGTAAAAAATCAATAAAACATATTTAAAGGGAAAGAAAAAGAAAAAGAAACCTCAGCCGGCAGGAGGAATGGGGTGCCTAGTCAGTGTGACCCAGACGTTGTCCGTCTTCCGCGTTTGCCAAGGGCTGTGAAGAGGGCTTTTGTGTTTATTCCTGTTTTCTTGACCTGTCGTGGGAGTCTATTCCCAGTCCCTCCCGCCCCCTCCTCCCCTCAACTAGTGACTCCCCGCTCCAAGGGCCCCTGCACTGTGCTCAGTGGCTGCGATGCCCGCCTTCACCCCCCCAATCCCCAACCCCCAACCCCCAACCTCCAACCCCCGGGGTATTACTTTGTAGCTAATGCTCTGTCCGCCTTCACTGTGAGTGCTCTGCCCATAGGACTCATTCTTACTCCTGGTCTCATGGCTGAACCCTTAGCCTGGTCATGTGGCTGAACCCTTAGCCTTGTCACGTGGCTGAACCCTTAGCCTGGTCTCATGGCTGAACCCTTAGCCTGGTCACATGGCTGAACCCTTAGCCTGGTCTCATGGCTGAACCCTTAGCCTGGTCACGTGGCTGAGCCCTTAGCCTGGTCACGTGGCTGAGCCCTTAGCCTGGTCATGTGGCTGAGCCCTTAGCCTGGTCACGTGGCTGAGCCCTTAGCCTGGTCATGTGGCTGAGCCCTTAGCCTGGTCTCATGGCTGAACCCTTAGCCTGGTCACGTGGCTGAGCCCTTAGCCTGGTCACGTGGCTGAGCCCTTAGCCTGGTCTCATGGCTGAGCCCTTAGCCTGGTCACGTGGCTGAGCCCTTAGCCTGGTCATGTGGCTGAGCCCTTAGCCTGGTCTCATGGCTGAACCCTTAGCCTGGTCACGTGGCTGAGCCCTTAGCCTGGTCACGTGGCTGAGCCCTTAGCCTGGTCATGTGGCTGAGCCCTTAGCCTGGTCACATGGCTGAACCCTTAGCCTGGTCACATGGCTGAACCCTTAGCCTGGTCATGTGGCTGAGCCCTTAGCCTGGTCACGTGGCTGAGCCCTTAGCCTGATGTCTGTTCACACAGCATGGCAGCTTGCTGATCTGGGGAGGAAAGGAGGGAGGGAAGGGAAACGGGGGAGGGGGGGCGGGAAGGACTAGTCATGGTTTCTCAAGTGAGCGTTAAAATGACAGCGTACAGTCTTAGAGGAGGCCGGGACTCTGGGGCTGGTCAGGGAAGGGTGCTGAGCTGGGCCGGAGAGAGGCAGGCCCGTTCGACGTGGCCAGTGGAGCCGGGGAAGTTGCCGTCTTGTTTTTGTGAAAAGACACCACGCGTTTGCCGAGACCGGTTTGGCTCCGTGGATAGAGCGTCGGACCGGGGACTGAAGGGTCCCGGGTTCGATTCCAGTCAAGGGCATGTACGGTGGCTGTGGGCACATCCCCAGTGGGGGGTGTGCAAGAGGTAGCTGATCGATGTTTCTCTCCCATCGATGTTTCTGACTCTCTATCCCTCTCCCTTCCACTCTGTAAAAAAATCAATAAAAAAAATATATATATATATAAATGTGTTGTTCGGGGTGGCGCCTGCCCGCTCTAAGCAGCGACTGTTCCCAGGAAATAAATCAGATGGAAATGCTTGCGTGGCAGCAGCCGTACCCAAGTATTTACTTTTTAAGCCGCGACTTTCAGAAACAATGGCTCTTTGTTTGCAACAATCACAGATTGCTAATACCAAGTGGCGTTTTGAAAGCAGTCTTCAATTATCAGGTGAAATTAAAGCGCGCAGATCGGGGGCGGGGGGGGGGGGGATTCTTTTCTTCTCCTCGGGACCCACCTTCCGCCGGAGCCGCGTGAGAAGACGGCTGTGCGTTTCGGTTTTCTTTGCCACTGGCATGTGACATCGCAAAATAGGGAAAAATCAAACGCATTGTTTTTTGACAAGAGTTGAGGACTGGTATTGAGCAAAGCACTTGGGCCCCAAGTTGGGTGAATTCATGCCAGTGAAACGGGGGTGTAAAGATTGATCAGGAAGGTTCATTCACGAAAACACAGAATGGCAGATGTAATAATGACGGTATTCATCACCTGTCAACGGCACGTATGAGGCGCCCACGGGTACCTGGCGCGGGCACGCTGCGCGAGCGAGCAGACGCGGCCTATTCATCCGAGCGCCGCCTTTGTGCGCCGCCTTTGGGGGAGCACCCCTCTCTCCTGTCTGTCAGGCCGGGAGGCTCTCCTGTCATTCCTCACGCCGTCTGGCTTTCCGATGTCCGGGGAGGGCCGGCCTCTTTAGCTGTTTCTTTTCATGGTTCCCACAAAGTGGCACTCCTCCTCAAGATGCTGTGTGTGTGTGTGTGTCTGTGTGTCTCTGTGTGTGTGTATGTGTGTGTGTGTCTGTGAGTGATGAGGTGTGTGTGTGTCTGTGTGTCTCTCTGTGTGTGTGTGTATGTGTGTGTGTGTCTGTGAGTGATGAGGTGTGTGTGTGTCTGTGTGTCTCTCTGTGTGTGTGTGTCTGTGAGTGATGAGGTGTGTGTGTGTCTGTGTGTCTCTCTCTGTGTGTGTGTATGTGTGTGATGAGGTGTGTGTGGATCTGTGTGTGTTTGTGTGTGTGTGTGTCTGTGAGTGATGAGGTGTGTGTATGTGTGTGTCTGTGTGTCTGTGTGTATGTGTGAGTGATGAGGTGTGCATGTTTGTATGTGTGTGTGTGTGTTTGTATACGTGTGTACGCATGTGTATGTACGTGTGTACGTGTGTGTATGTGTGTGTGTGTGAGTGATGAGGTGTGTGTGTGTGTGAATGATGAGGTGTGTGTGTGTGTGAGTGATGAGGTGTGTGTTTGTGTGAGTGATGAGGTGTGTGTGTGTGTGTGAGTGATGAGGTGTGTGTGTGTGTGTGTGTGTGTGTGTGAGTGAGTGATGAGGTGTGTGTGTGTGTGAGTGATGAGGTGTGTGTGTGTGTGTGAGTGATGAGGTGTGTGTGTGTGTGTGAGTGATGAGGTGTGTGTGTGTGTGTGTGTGTGTGTGTGTGAGTGAGTGATGAGGTATGTGTGTGTGTGAGTGATGAGGTGTGTGTTTGTGATGAGGTGTGTGTGTGTGTGTGAGTGATGAGGTGTGTGTGTGTGTGTGTGTGTGTGTGAGTGAGTGATGAGGTGTGTGTTTGTGTGAGTGATGAAGTGTGTGTGTGTGTGTGAGTGATGAGGTGTGTGTGTGTGTGTGTGTGTGTGTGTGTGTGAGTGAGTGATGAGGTGTGTGTGTGTGTGAGTGATGAGGTGTGTGTTTGTGTGAGTGATGAGGTGTGTGTGTGTGTGTGAGTGATGAGGTGTGTGTGTGTGTGTGTGTGTGTGTGTGAGTGAGTGATGAGGTGTGTGTATGTGTGAGTGATGAGGTGTGTGTGTGTTTATTTGGGGGTGGGGGCAGGGCCTGTTACAGTGGATTGCATCCCCAGGGGATGGGTGGCTCCCGTGGGAGGGCATCAGGCTGCTCTTCCAAGCGCCCTCGGGGACTGGCTGTCCCTTGGCAGTGACCATTGTCCCGGTACATTCTGCCCAGTCCAGTCTAGACTGGGAGCCAGCTGAGGGCAGGGCAGGGGGGTCCCCCGAGCACTAGCCCCATGTGACCGGGCATCAGTGGTTCATCCGCCGGCCATGAGGCCATGGGAGAAGCCACACAGTCACAGGGGTCGGTGGGGGTGTTACCTGTTCACTTCCGCAGCCGGACGCACGGACGCGCGGCTGTGTGTATCACAGTGAGAAGCGCTCACTCTCGGGCACAGAGTTGACTCCCGGCGAATGGGAGACGGAGGTGTGGTTGGCGGCATGCAGGCCTCGGCGGCCGAACGGAAGCTCCATCACACCACCCGCAGGCACCAGTGCAGCCCGTTCCTAATTGTCAAAAATGTTCTGATTGGGGCAAAGGGTGGGAAGGTGTCTTCGCTAAGCTCTCATTTCATGTCATGCTCTTGAGTTTTATAGGAGATTTTTATATTTAAAAAATCCGTTATGCCAAAACTGGTTTGGCTCAGTGGATAGAGCGTCGGCCTGTGGACGGAAGGGTCCCAGGTTTGACTCTGGTCAAGCGCATGTCCCTTGGTTGTGGGCACGTCCCCAGTAGGGGGTGTGCAGGAGGCAGCTGATTGATGTTTCTCTCTCATCGATGTTTCTGACTTTCTAGCCCTCTCCCTTCCTCTCTGTAAAAATCAATAAAAATATATTTTAAAAAATCCATTTATAGGATATCTCATATTTTTTGAAGCTGGTGCTCATTTTGCCCAAGAGGCCTCTTGTGAAGAGCTGGGGTTCTGGTCCCTAGATGTTCTCATGGTGTCGTTTGTTCTTCTAGATTAACTTGTAGGCTGGGTAGGGGGATGAGAATTAGTAAGACAGTGGTCTCTTTGACCGCCGTGGCCAGTAGGAGGCTCAGAAATGCATGCTGTCCCTAAAGAAGGGTTCTTTCTGGCACATCCTAAAAAGAATCTGTATATATTTTCACGTAATGTGTTTTGTTCTATCCCAGGTGTATATGTCTCTTATTAACAGCTTCAAATGCTTTTGAAAGTTAAATATATAAACTTCAAATCCTTTTGAAAGTTTATCTATCCTATCTAATAAAAGAGTAATATGCAAATTGACCATACCTTCGCTACACCCAATAAGCCATGGCCACAAGCCAAACCCACCAGCCAATAAGGAGTGGTATGCAAATTAACACTCAACCAAGATGGTTGCTGGATTCCAAGAGGCTTTTTTTTCCGGCCTGGGGAAGGCAGGCTGGGGCTGGGGCAGAGCCAGCCAGTGATCAGCTGGATCACAAGGCAATCACTGGCTGGGGTCCCTTGGCTGAGGTCCCCTGGGCAGGCCAGGCGTGAGCCATCAGTACGACATCCTCCGAGGGCTCCCAGTATGTGAGAGGGGGCAAGGTTGGGCTAAGGAACCACCCATCATCAGTGCACAAATTTTGTGTACCGGGCCCCTAGTTTTATATATAGACATGGTACATGTTAGCTATATATAATACATGGTTATGTGTGTGTATACATGGATGTTATATACATACTAGAGGCCTGGTACATGAAATCCATGTACAGGGGAGGGGGCAGGGGGTGTCCCTTAGCCAAGCCTGCACCCTCTCCAAACCCCTTGAGGGATATCCAACTGCCTGGGCAGTCAGACATCCTCAAAATCCAGGATTGCTGGCTCCAAACTGCTCACCTGCCTGCCTCCCTGATTGCCCCTAACCACTTCTGCCTGCCAGCCTGATCACCCACTAACTACTACCCTGCCAGCCTAATTGATGTCTAACTGCTCCCCTGCCAGCCTGTTTGCCCCCAATTTCCCTCCTCTACTAGCCTGGTCACCCCTAACTGCTCTCCCCTGCAGGCTTGATCACCCCCAACTGCTCTCTCTTGCAGGGCCTGGAACCTCCCAACGGCCCTCCCCTGCTGGCCATCTTGTGGTAGCCATCTTGTGTCCACATGGGGACAGGATCTTTGACCACATGGGGACAACCCTCTTGTGTGTTAGAGTGATAGTCAATCTGCAAATTACTCTTTTATTAGTTAGGATAGAGGCCTGATGCATGGGTGGAGGCCAGCTGCTTTGCTCTGAAGAGTGTCCCAGATCAAGGTGGGGTTCCCTTTGGGTGAGGGGCAGCCTGGGCAAAGGGCCTGTAGAGGTTTGCAGGCCAGCTACACCCCCCAGTGACCCAAGTGGAGGCCCTGGTATCCGGGATTAGTCTATGTCTACAATTGAAACTTTGTAGCCTGGAGCAGAACCAAACCTTCTGCTCGCTCTGGGGTGGCAGCCATTTCTGTTTGAAACATTGTAGCCTAGAGTGGAGGCATAGGCCGACAATGGCAGGGGGAAAGGTTGGCTTCCTTCATTGCCAGGGAAACCCAGGCCTCTGTTCTCTCCAGCTCAGTGGCTGCCGCCATTTCTGTATCTTTTATAATTGAAACTTTGTAACACTGAGTGGAGGCGTAACCCCGCAATGGCAGGCGGAAATCTTGGCTTCCTCTGTTGCTGGGGAAACCCAAGCCTGACTCCTGCTCTCAGTGGTGGCAGCCATCTTGGTTGGGGTTTATTTGCATAATATGTGCCTGATTGGCTGCTGGGCTTGGCTTGTGGGTGTGACAAAGGTACGGTCAAATTTGCATATTATTTTATTAGATAGGATGCATATATACATGCAAATCTACATACATACACATATACACACAAAGAATGAGGGAGAGAGAGAGACAGAAACACCATTGATGAGAGAGAATCTTTGATCGGCTGCCTCCTGCTCTGCCCGCATGTGCCCTGGCTGGGAATCCGATGGTGATCCTTGCTCATAAGTCAGTGCCCAAGCCCTGAGCCAGGCCGGCCAGGGTGAATACGTCAGTGTTAGCTCTCACTGTACTACCTGTCGGGGGGCTCTGGCCAGGCGTGTTGGGAGGGGGGCTTGCTTTTTCCGGAGGAAGCCCGCCCGGGTGGGGAGCGGCTCCTGTTTGTAGATAAATTTCAAAAGCGCCGACTTCCAGATGCTGCGTCTCCGCGGCGCGTTTTGGATGCCTGACATTTGGAACCCTGGAAGCGAGGCCCCCCGTGTCTTGGATCTCTTTGGAGATGATGAATTTCAAATGAACTCCGGTTAATGTAGTGCCTGTGAAGGGCGCCAGACACACCGCGCTCAGAGCTGCAGACGCGGCGGTGGTCCAGCAGGGCAGGCTCGGCAGATGGCGCCCGCCCCCCCGCCCGAGGCCCCCGGGCCGCCTTTCAGCCAGAGAGGGGGTTTCTCTTCCTTCCCCGTCACTGTCTCTCCTGTGGGTGACCGCGCTGTTTCCCCAAAAGTGTCTTACCTCGGGCGAGCTGATAGTTGGATAACTAATCAAATTCCCATTTTCATTGGGGAGTTCAGGGTCAGGTATAACTAGTGAAATGCTCATTTTAATTGGGGGGTTCGGGGTCAGGTGTAACTAATCAAAGTCCTATTTTAATTGGGGGGTTCGGGGTCAGGCGGCTGCACCCAGGAACGTTCCTGCAAGGGCCTGATCTGGGCGTGAGGCTCGTGAGGAGGTACATTTCGTTTGACCACCTGAACACGGGCAGCCCCTTGAACAGATCTTGGCTGAGGCCACTCTGTCTCCACCGTGATACTGAACAACATTGGTCTCGAGGATGGACTTTGGGGCTGGGCAGTTCTTTGTTTGAGGGTGCGGGGGGTGCATCTTGTGAACTGTAGGCTCTTTACCTACATCCTTGGCCTTTACCCACTAGATGCCAGTACTTGTGACAATCAGAATGTCTGGGCATTTCCCGGTGTCCCCTGGGGGACAGCATTCCCGCGGACCGTCGATGACATTTTCCGGTGACCCGGCTCCGCCTTGCCGTTACACCTCAGGCGGCGCTTCTGATGAAAAGCCACCGGTGAGTGGGACAGGGAGGACGCCTTAAGACCACGAAGGCAGCCAGATGCACTTCTTCTCTGTTTCTTGTTTTGGAAGCGATCTGTGTTCCTTTTAGAAAACTTGGGAGCAAAACAAAACTCCACAACTCGACTCAAAGTCATCTGCGTTCTCACCAGCCATCAACGGCCGCTATTAATAGCCCTGGTCCTCGTCCTCGGGGCCTCGGCACGCGCTTCTGCTGCTATGTGAGATGCCCTTCCTGCAGTGTGTCTGCTCTGCCTCTCCTCTGTGGCCTCCACGCCCTCGCCTGCTGTCCCTGGGTCACGGAGAGCAACCTGCCCCCTGCTCTTGATGAGAGAGAATCTTTGATCGGCAGAGATCAAAGTTGTTAGGGCAGAGATGCCGTGGTGGTTAGGCTGCTTCCGGTGTCTCTCTCTGCCCATTGTTCTGACATCCCTGTTCACATTTAGAAACTCTAGAGCAGCCTGGGAAATCGCTTGGGGTAAGGAGTTAAGAGGGAGGGAGAGGGAAGAGAGAGAGAAGGGAAAGGAGTGGTCACCTGGGAGGACGAAGATGCTCCAGGGACTGGGGTGGGCTGGAGCAGTGACGGGGAGTTGGGGGCCAGCCTGGTCACCCTGATGATGAGCTGGCAGACAAGTGGAGGTGTCCAGTGGCCAAGCAGAGACAAGGGTCCGGGCGGAGACAGCCACCTGGAGTCGTTCCTGGACAGGAGATGGGAGCTTTTAGCACAGCACGTCCCACGGAGCCTCCTGCAAGCTGCACGTGTGATTTGCAGATCTCTAGCAGCCTACTTCCTGAGTTAAAGGAATAAGAAAATATTTTACCTGTGAAAATATTGTTTAAATGTTTTTATTGATCTCAGAGAGGCAGGGAGAGGGAGAGAGGGATAGAAACATCAATGATGAGAGAGAACCGTGGATGGGCTGACACCTGTACACCTCCCCCCCCCCCCCACCACTGGGAATCGAGCCCATACCCTGGGCATGTGCCCTGATTGGGAATCAAACCATGACCTCCTGGTTCCTAGGTTGATGCTCAACCATTGAGCCACGCCAGGTGGGCCTCCCTATTAAAATACTCAAATGCCAGCTATAAGATGGGCACCGGCAGTGCCCACTTCACAGGGTCCATGGAGAGGCTGTGTGCCTTCACAGATCTGTAAGCCTTTAACTCCTGTTCGCTGCTGCTGCTAAATCTAAGTCCGGATCGCATCACCGCGTGGTTTCAACTCTCCATCGTCCACAGAGGAGAAGGCCCGAGGCCTGAAGCGAAGGACAGAAGGGTGTGCGCACCTCCTCCTCTCGAAGCTTCCAGGCTTGGGAACAGAGGCTGCTTCACAGAATGGCGTTCCTTGAAATGTTCCTCGCAGAGTCTTTGCCAGAACTCTCCCATGAGCCCGGTGCCTTGACACGTTTCGGGAGCCGTTTCGTTTGGGAGGCGAAGGAAAGCTGAGGAGAGGTGGCACCCAACATCACACGTCGGGAGAGAGAGCCCGGGCAAGGGCATTCGCAGCGGGGGAGTGGGATGCTAATTGAAATCTGCCTCTGCCAACGGGAGCTGGAAAGAGCCCAGTCAGGATTAGACTAATTAAGACATCTTTAAAATGCAGCAGGTTGGGCGGTCTTAAAGAAGAATTGAACCAAATGGAAACTATATGCCGAGGAATGTGACGCTGGAGGTGGAAAGAAGCAAAAACAAACACACATGCAGGGCATGATGGGAAAGTCAAAGGGCCGGCTCCATGGCCCTGAGCAAGTCAGACTCACCCACCAGAAAGGGCCCGGGCCTGGCCAGCTGGCTTAGTTGTTGGGGCAGACATGCCATGGGAACCGCCTTGGAAATGAGCTAGTTTCTTTAACGGATTACCTTTGGTATTGCCCCGCGACATGAAAGACCACAATATTTAAACAGAGCTCATTTAAAAATATATATTTTGTTATTGCTTTCAGAGAGGGAAGGAGAGAGAGAGATAGAAACATCCATGATGAGAGAGAATCATGGATCGGGCTGCCTCCTACAAAAATCCCTACTGGCATTGGGCCCACAGCCTGCAGATGGGCCCTTGACTGGAAGCAAACCCGGGACCCTTCCGTCTGCAGGCTGATGCCCCGTCCCCTGAGCCAAACCGGCCAGGGCTCATTTTTAACCTACGGAATTGTGTAATTAAAAAAAAAAAAAGACTTTAATGCCTCTTCTCTCTCTCGGCTTCCTTCTCTTTGTTTCCTACTGAGCCCATCAAACAGTCTTTCTTTTAATGCGCTGCTAAATAAGTAGTGGTTCTACAAAAAAGCACAGATAAGACGCCTAATTGCGAAGGTTGTGCTGAGCACCGAACTCACCTGACAGCCTATATTTAGTATAATGATTTATTTGCTGCTCCGGGAAGCTAACAATTTACCGTACAATTTTTGGATACAAAAGGTGAGGTTATACCGACTACACTATCTAATCAATAGTGTTGCTCAGCGCATCGGGGAAGATTCCAGTCCCACCGGAAAATATTTTGACAGGACGTAAAACGGTTAAAACTTCCCGGGATCTGCTCCTTATTGGAAGGCGTGGTGCGTGCGTGTGCCGACTGCCGCGCCATAAATAGTTCCGAGATTAGGAAACTTGTTACCGTCCGACCGCAAGTTTGCTCAAGCCTTAAACTATTTCTCATCATCTGTGCACAACGCTGACATTACTGTGGCATTACGATAAATATTAAGGCTCTCTGGAAGGGACGATGCTGGTGCGGAGGCCCGCCTAACAAAACAGTTATTTATATTATTGGCACATCGGATCAGGCAACAGCACAGCCTCCTGCGTTTGGCAAAGCCGGCTGACATATTTCATCGGATCGTCGCGTTGGTGTGGGGTTCGAAAGTCATATGATTAATCCACTAATAAGCTATTGCGTGGAGCCGCTGTTGAGAAGCGCATTGCCGAACGCTCTGCGCATCCCGCCGTGATGGGAGGCTTGCTCGCAGTCGACAGCCGTTGATAACCGAACAGTGAACGGAGCGGTTTCACCGATTTTATTAACAGCCAGCCACGCAACTGCGGGACACGGGGAGCAATCAGCAAGGGAGGAAAAGGGAAGTTTTCGGGGTCATTTTTGCAAGCAAACGGATTGTGATTTGTGGGGAAGGCACGGGAAAGGGACTCTGGAGGTGGAGGTGAGGAGAGAGGAGAGCGAACAAGGAACTGAGCGAGCGGCAGATTCGCAGGGAAAGAGCTGGACTCAGGGGAAGCAGTGCGGGGAGTGAGGAAGGAGCGAGCAGAGAGAAATGGCAAGAAACGGAAAGGGTGCTGTCAGGGTGCGCTCAGTAGGCACGGGCCCTCGTGCCTCCTGGAGAAAAGGCTGCTGGGAGGTCCTGGCAGTGGGGCTCAGCACTTTGCCTTTAACTCCAAGATGATCTTCAGTGCTTATATTTTATTATTTATTTATTTATTTATTTATTTACTTTTAATACATTTTATGGATTTTTTTTACAGAGAGGAAGGGAGAGGGATAGAAAGTCAGAAACACCGATGAGAGAGAAACATGGATCAGCTGCCTCTTGCATACTCTCCACTGGAGATGTGCCCGCAGCCAAGGTACGTGCCCTTGACCGGAATCAAACCCGGGACCCTTCAGTTCACAGGCCAACGCTCTATCCACTGAGCCAAACCGGTTATATTTTAAAACACTTGCACTTTTTCTTATTATAAACTAGAAGTTTATTGTAGAATAAAAAACATGCAATAAAAAATACAGAAACACTTCAATATTTTTTGGAAAATGACCACCCAGACACCACGATGAACTGCTGCTGTGCTCCTTCAAGTAGTTTTCTGTCTGTGTCCACAGAGGATACAATGTTCGCGTGTGGATGCACGGCTCTGAGTTCTGGCTCACTGCATGTGTGTTCAATAGAATTTTAATGATAGCGCGAGATCCTTGGTTGGGCAGGTCATAATGTAATAACCCATCTCTCAGTCTTTAGACAGCTTCCCATTTTTCATGATTACACAGATGTGGAGGGAAACGTCCTTGGGTGATACACGAATCATGCACCACGTCTGTGGTTCATTTCCAGGTGTAGGTTCTGTGGACCTCCTGGTCAAAAGGTGGGGATCGTCCAAAGTGCTCTGAAACAGGGTTCAGAACCTCAGTTTCCCTCTCTTCCCTCCCCACCAGGGTCAAAGGAGACCTTACCAGGGAGTTCTCCATCATACGAACGTTGCTGCACTGGGCAACCTTCAGAGGGGGTGTCATCACTGTTCCCAGGGCCCACAGAGGAGGCGACTAGCTCACAAAAATCTGGAAACCTTTCCTCTCCTCCTCCTCCTCCTCCTCCTCCTCCTCCTCCTCCTCCTCCTCCTCCTCCTTCTTCTTCTTCTTCTTCTTCTTCTTCTTCTTCTTCTTCTTCTTCTTCTTCTTTAAAAAATATATTTACTGGAGGCCCAGTGCACGAATTTGTGCACGGGTGGGGTCCCACAGTTTGGCCAGCTATTGAGACCCATTGGGGTTATCTCTTGCCCCAATGGAGGCTCAGGGCCAATCAAGGCTGGCTGGCTGGGGTGAAGGGTCATGGGAGGTTGGTGGAGCCAATTGGGGCGAGCTGGCTTTGGTAGGTCTGCCCTCCCCTGCAGGCTGGGTCCCCCCCAAACTGCCCTCCGTTGCAGGCTTGGTTCCCTCCAACTGCCCTCCCTGCAGGCCTGATCTCCCCCAACTGCCCTCCCTGCAGGCCTGATCTCCTCCAACTGTGGTCATCCCTAACTGCCCACAACTGCCCTTCCTTGCAGGCCATCTTTGTGGCAGCCATTTTGTGTCTCCAATGGCCCAGATTGGAGACGGACAGTCAGACTTGTATTATTGCCCAACAGAGTCATTGCTTGCACATTCTCTCGCTGGGGGATATGGCTTGTTGCAACCATGTGTTTTGGAAGTCTTAACCTGAATATCACTCCCTAATTTTGACTATTTGGAACAATTTAGCTCAAATTAGGGAAGAATCTGATGTCTAGGATGGTTTTTAAAAGGCAGATTAGCAGTATTACCAGTATTTTAGTGACTAGATAGAAATGTATCTATCGCCCTGGTGGTCAGTGCGCATCATAGTGACCAGTGGTCTGATTGTTCCATTGCCTAGGCTTTTATATATATACTAGAGGCCCAGTGCACAAAATTCATGCACGGAGCGGGGTGTGGGTGGGATAGAGTGTTCATCAGCCCAGCCTGCACACTCTCCAATCTGAGACCCATGGGGGATATCCAAATGCCTGTATAGGTCCAGTGGGATTGGGCCTAAATGGGCAGTTGGCCATCCCTCTCACAATTCAGGACTGCTGGCTCCCAACTGCTCACCTACCTGCCTTCCTGATTGCCCCTAACCACTTCTGCCTGCCAGCCTGATTAGCCCCTAACCATGCTCCTGGAAGCCTGATTGATGCTTAACTGTTCCCTGCCAGCCTGGTTGCCTCTAAATGCCCTCCTCTACAGGCCTGGTGACCCCTAACTGCTCTCCCCTGCAGGCCTGGTCACCCCTAACTGCCCTCTCCTGCAGGCTTGATTGCCCCCAACTGCTCTCATGGGTCCCAGATTGGAGAGTGTGTAGGCTGGCCTGCCCTCCCCCCACCTACCCTTCCCTATAGGCCATCACCCCTAACTTCTCTCCTCTGCTAGCCTGGTCATCTTTAACTGCCCTCCCCTGCTGTTCTAGTCCCCGCCAACTGCCCTTCCCTGAAGGTCTTGCCCACCCAACTGCCTCCTCTGCTGTCCTGGTCCTCCCCAACTGCCCTCCCCTGCAGGCTGGGTCCCCCCAAACTGCCCTCCCTTGCAGGCCTGGTTCCCTCCAACTGCCCTCCCTGCAGGCCTGATCTCCCCCAACTGCCCTCCCTGCAGGCCTGATCTCCTCCAACTGTGGTCATCCCTAACTGCCCACAACTGCCCTTCCTTGCAGGCCATCTTTGTGGCAGCCATTTTGTGTCTACATGGGGACAGCCATCTTTGACCACATGGGGGCAGCCATCTTGTGTCTTGGAGTGATAGTCAAGTTGCATATTAGTCTTTTGCTAGATAGGATAGATTGATTTCAGAGAGAAAGGGAGAGAGATAGAAGCATCAACGATGAGAGAGAGTCATTGATAGGTTACCTCTGCATACCCTCCACTGGGGATAGAGCCCATAACTCAGGCTTGTGCCCTGACCTAGAGTGGAACCATGACCTCCTGGTTCAGAGGTTGACCCTCAACCACTGGGCCATGCTGGCCAGGCGAGCTCTCCGCTTTCTTAAACAGACCTCTGTTCTGCTGGAGAATGTGATATAAGTCACAATTTGAAAACACGTTCATCTGCCTTTGGGAAGTAAAACTAAACACGTATCTTAGAAACTGCTGTAAGTTTTGCTAAGCTGCAGTGTCTTCCTTAGAATTCTAGGACATATGGTTAGTCTTCCAGTGTTACTAGTCACCAAGTCCTGGAAATATTAACTATTTCATTCTTCCGAGGGGAGTGCAAAATTCTCCTTCCTTTTCTTCCTCGCCTCCCACACTTGGGTGTTCACGAGAAACGAGACATTCCTGTTCTACGTAATTACAGCCCTTCTGTTACAGTCTTTCAGCTCCATAAAATTAGCTATTGTACTAAATAATTAGCACATGCCATTCAGAATATCCTAAAAATTATACGCAACATCAAGCAAGAACTATACGCTGACACTCGACGCATTCTCTGCAAAACTGCTCAATGAAAATTAGGTGTTGGCAACAGGTGCCTTGCAAACAATTTATTAATCGTAAAAAACAGAGGCATTTGAATGACGGCATGTAAAAGCATTTGCAAGTTGGGAATCGTCTGAACTCTGACTTGGTAAACATGGGCCTGCCCACGAATTGTATCCTTAAAGATAATGCCCCCGGGGACTGGCTGGGCAGCTGGTGGGAAGCTCGGGCATGCCCCGCGGAGCCTGTGGGGCCAATCAGGTGGACCGACCAGGACCAGGACCCTGAGAGGTAGCCAACCCTGATGCAGAGAGGCGACCCCGGAAAAGGTCCATCTTCTGCTTTGTTTCCTCAGAGGGTTAAAGGCACCATCATGTCTGTACTGCTCACTAAAACCCGTCTGTTTGTGTGCAGTTGGGGAAGCACCGAGAAATGGCCCAGATTGGAGACGGACAGTCAGACTTGTATTATTGCCCAACAGAGTCATTGCTTGCACATTCTCTCGCTGGGGGATATGGCTCTTTGCAACCATGTGTTTTGGAAGTCTTAACCTGAATATCACTCCCTAATTTTGACTACTTGGAACAATTTAGCTCAAATTAGGGAAGAATCTGATGTCTAGGATGGTTTTTAAAAGGCAGAGTAGCAGTATTACCAGTATTTTAGTGACTAGATAGAAATGTATCCTAACCTGCCAAAACTGGTTTGGCTCAATGGATAGAACATCAGCCTGCGGACCGAAAGGTCCCAGGTTCGATTCTGGTCAAGGGCATGTACCTTGGTTGTGGGCACATCCCCAGTAGGGAGTGTGCAAGAGGCAGCTGATCGATGTTTCTCTCCCATCGATGTTTCTGACTTTCTATCCCTCTCCCTTCCTCTCTGTAAAAAAATCAATAAAATATATTTAAAAAAAAAGAAAGAAAGAAAGAAAAAGAAAGGAAGAAATATATCCTAACCTGACATTCAGGCTTGGTACAGGTTTGGGAAAGGTTAGACAGTTATAGGTTTAAAATAGACAGAAGGACACAGAAGATTAGAAATAAAACAACAACAACTCACCCCCAAAACAAGTCGATATGCTGTATTAATGCCAGACATCACGGACAAAGGGCTAAATGAGCTGTTTTGTGCAAAAGCTCGTTTTATGGAGCTGGGACCCTGTGACAGAGGGGCTGAACAGAGACAAAAGAAGGTCAGTCCGTACGAGGGAAGCTCCGTGCAGGACAGAATTCTTGGAGGTGTCTTTCGAGATACAAACGGGAACGTGTGAAGAACTTGATGGCATTGCCAGGGGCAGTGGACAAACCCACAGACACTTCCCACCTCCATGATAGACTTAGAGCAAAGAGAGAATGTGACCAAGTCCCACGTGGTTCTAAAGGACAGATGCAGAGCTGGATACCACTCGGTGCCCGCACGGGAGGACACCTTGTATTGAACCATATAGATGGGCTCTAAAACCTACCACGTGGGCACCACTGATTCTTGAGTGCAGCGACCGCTGGAACAGCCTGGAGTGTGGCAAAGCAAGGCATGCCAGGCGTTGTGATGTGATTGGAATGGGTACTGGGGGCCCCAGGCCATCCCCATGTGCCACCGTGGCTGTCATATAGGGGGAGATGGACCTGCTCCAGCCACAAGTTCCCTCGACGGATTCCCAGGGCAGCACCAGACGGGCGCTGGCCAGGCTGTGAGGCCCCGAGGAAGCAATTGCAAAAATATAACCCGAAAAAGTCATTTATTTAACACGTCAACATAACCCCTCTAAGCAGTGTATGGGACCCAAATTAAATAAAAAGGAAATAATACACTTGGTACAGCTGTTTGACAGCAAATGTGTGTACCAAGGTGTGTGGGAGGAAGTAGAAATAGTAAAAAGAAGGCTATCTAGCCCTAGCCGGCTTGGCTCAGTGGATAGAGTGTCGGCCTGTGGACCAAAGGATCCTGGGTTCGATTCCGGTCAAGAATAGGGACTTGGATTGCAGGCTCATCCCCGGCCGGGGCCCAAGTGCAGGAGGCAACCAGTCGATGTATGTCTCTCACATGGAAGTTTCTCTCTGTCTTTCCCTCTCTTCCCCTCTCCCTAAAAATCAATGGGGAAAATGTCCTCAGTTGAGGATTAACCAAGAAAAATAAATAAAAAGACCAAAGAGGGAATCTAAGTAGAAAAGAGAAGGACTGAGCATGAACGAGAGAAGGGGATGTCAGAGCAGAGACAAAGAGAGCAGGTTAGAACCCGGGGAAACCGGCAGGGAGCCCAGAAGACAGAGAAGAAATGCGCGGGGTAGAAGATAATGCTGCGACACGAGAGAACAGAGCCGGGAGCTGGTTCTCTGAGAAGATGAATAAAATAGACAAACGTTTTTCAAAGTTAATTGAGAAAAATGGAGAAAGGACGTACAAATGAATGATTTAAGAAATAAAAGGATGATCTGGAGATGAAATTGATGAGGGTTTGATGAATAAAACATGCATGCCAATAAATTTGAAGTCCTCAATTAAATGAATAAAATACGAGCAAAAATATCATATCATAACTGACTCGAGAGGAAATAGTCCTATAACCATTAAAGAAATGGAATCGGTGGTTAAAAATCTCTTCACAAAGAAGGCGGGAGAGCCTGATGATTGGAGGGGGGAGTTCTATCAACTATTCCAGGAACCAGTAATTTCATCCCATCCAAACTCTGACAGGGACTGCTATGGATACTGCCAGCCGGTTTCGGGGGGTGAGCCCCAGCACCCCATCATGAAGGCCCATGTGTCTGAGACGGTGACCCGGAGCCTCCATCCCATCTTCACTCACTGAGAGCAGGTCAGGGTATCCCCAGCCTGCTCTTTCCCTGTGTGACATCCCCAGCCCTCCTGCCGGCTCTCTCTTCCCCGCCTCAGAGGCACCAGGCCCGCACACCCCTTTCCTTTCCCTGGGATTTATGGGTAATCATCTCAGGGAGTTGGTGGTTGGGGTGGGGTGGGGGGGACCGAAATAGTAACTCTAGGGATGTAGCCAAGTGTGTGCAATTTTGCAAACTGCTTTGGATTCTAGCGTTTGATCTTGAGGTCCTAAATTCTCCCCTGACAACAGGAGATGTCTTTGAAGTCTGAGGGTGCAGAGGGCGGGCAGGCTCCCCAGGGGAGCGGGCTGGCCTGGGCAGCAGGCTCGGGGCTGGAACGAAGCACCCGAGAGGGGGCTCCGGAGAACTGTCCCCGCAGGAGTCAGAGACGCTGTCCGGAGGGAAGCCGAGGCCTTGACCTGTCCTTCACGTTTCTGTCCACCCCCTCGCTCTGGGACTCAGCCATCTGGACCAGAGAGGTTACTGGGCCTGGAGAGAAAGTGCCTGCCCTGGGTACCCCAAGTTGCCCCTTCTGGCCGTGCCAGCATGCCATCCCCTGGGCTTGAGGACAGTGGGCTGTCGTGGGGACCCTGCTGTGGTCCCCCGGGGCCTGGGTTGCCTGCCTCCCAGCGAGCAGAAACCACGGGGTGCTCATGCTGATCTGGGGCGTCTCGCTGAAGGGCGGCCACATGGGAAGTTGGCTGAGTGGCTTGGGGATCACGCAGGCTGCCTCTGGGTCAGGGAATTCGGACGGCACCTGTGGGGGCCGGCAGAAAGACACCCGGGGGCCTGGGGCTCGCTCCTGAAGACACGGGTGTCACTCAAACATATCCTTCCCGACCCGTGAAAACTGCGGTGACGGGAGGCACGCGCGGTGCGGTGCCCACCGACTTTCGGCGAGATGGAGATGGCACGTTGCCTTGGGAGTTTTCCGGACAGAAATCCAATGACGGTGCCAAGTTCATTTTTAGGAAGGGGTCTTCTCCTCTCTCTCACTCCCGCCTCGGAGCGCCCGGGTGCCTCGGTTGCAGCCCCGTAGGCGAGGCCAGACCCCAGGAGGTTTCCGAGGTCCCTGTGGATCCTTCCAGAAATCTATGACACGACCAGGCACTGCCAGGCTCTGATTTTTTCTTTTCATTCATAGTCGGGTGTCAGAAGCTGTGGGTTCCGGAGCCTGGTCTGTCACCAGGGGACCCACAGGCAGCCCGCCCCGGGGAGAGGGTCGGGGAGCCGTGTGTGCAGAGTCCCTCACCCCCCACCCCCCCAGGTTTCAGAAGTAAATTGGTTCAAGGTGGCCCGGGCCGCGGCCACGCATCGCAGCTGTGGGCCACGCTGTGGCGCGGGGAACACAGGAGCTGTCAGAAGTACAAACATCCGTCGGTGCCACTGAAGTTAATAAGTCAAGCGAAATCATCCGCATATGTGGAAGCAGCAGACTTTCAAAGCAGCGCCTTCATTATAAAAAATGTGTTAAAATTAGGAACTATTTTATAGCGTGCCTATTTCCCCCATCCAACCTAGTTTTTTTTTTCTTTTCTTTTTCTTTTTTTTAACATCCAAATATAGATTTTGCAGCATGGAGGTAGTAAGGCACAGAGCCACAGAAACGGAGAGGAAATCGGGGTTGAATGTCTTGCCCTGAGGGGCGCGAGTGCCCTGGATAAGCTGACAACTGCCTTTCAGAAATCGCGCCCCGCTCCCTGGGGGGCCCATGTCCGCCCTTCGCTCCGGAGGGATCTCCCCACTTTCATGGCTTCTCCCTCTGGAGAGTCTTTGGGGCCTAGGATTCTGGTACCTTCTCTGACCTTGGGCTTTGTGCTAGAAGTGGAGTTGGCAGGGAGTGATGAGTGAGATCTCACGCTGCACAGGGATGTGAAGGTGATGGGTGTCAAGGCAGCCACAGACCGGGAGACGCGGCTCCAAAGCCTTTGAGACGGTGCCCCCAGGGTGTCACTCTTCAGTGTGAGGGCAGGGAGCTGCCTTCTGCTTCTTTGGGGAGCAGCACCCCTGTTTCCTTCTGGAGAAATGCCCCCCTCCCCCGCAGGAGGTCTGGCCATACCTTCATGGCCTCCTCCTATCCCCAAATATGTCAATGTGTGAACCAAGCCAGTCAGATTCACCTCTCTCTCTCTCTCTCTCTCTCTCTCTCTCTCTCTCTCTCTCTCTCTCTCATCTCTCTCCTTTGAGTCTTGTTCTTGGTGAACCAAGACAGGGACAAAGTGGCCAGTGGGGATTTGTCCTAATGATGAGGTCCCTGGCCCTGCTTCCTTTCTTCTCCGAGTCTGACCCCTCCTCAGTGACAGCCCCTCAGGTCCCCACGCCTCCTCTCTGGAGGACACCCGGAGCCATTTGGTGTCATCACCAAAGAGCCCTAACAGATGTACCCCCAGGAGTTGCCTCCAACATGTTTTCCTGGGATCTGAGTTAGAGGGCAGAGGGGTGGGCGTCTCCTCCTGCTGACCCTTGTGCTGTGACCCTCTTGCACTGCCTCCCCTGGGAGCTGGGCCTCTGCATAGAAAACTCTGCGTGCCCACCCACCGGGGGGCAGAACATGTGCATATAGAGGCCACAGGGACAGTGTGCGCCCCCCCCCCACCCCGTGAGATGGGCAGAGTGGGGGGAGCCTGCAGAAAACGGCTTGGTCCCCACCTTGGTCCTCTAGTCAGTCACCGGAGACAGAATGTCCCCAGGCTCTCCAGGGCGGCCATTTCCCTGGAGTCGTCACCCCTCTGTCTAAACCCTCACGGATAGCACACAGACTATACAATGTGTCGGTAGGCGGACGCCGTGACGTTCTTTTGCTGTCTTACAGCTTTTATGACTTAGGATCTACTATGTTTTTTCATGGTATCTCCATCCCAGTAGTCATGGTTAAACACTCACTCTGCTCAGTCTCCCCGAGTTCAGGCAAGATGCTAGCCAGCTGGTCAACCTCCTCCCACTCTGTCCTTCCTGCAGGAAAGCGACTCCCCCCTCTCCTCGGCTCCCCCACTCCTGGTCCCCGAAGTTTGAGTCATGTTATTGCACCCTCCCCTTCTCTCCGCCTCCCCCCGCCGAAAACCCCCCCCCCAAAAAAAACCCTCGGCCTGGCCCCAGCTCTCGCTTCCAGCCTCCTGCTCATAGCATCTCTTGGCCCCGCTCTGGCTAGCCCGACAATTGACGGGCAGCAACCCTGGCATGGTGTGGCCTCGCTGTCCCGCTGCCCCTGGCATGCCTCGCTTGGTACATGCACTGGGAATTCTGTCCCCTGTTTCCCTTCCTGGCAGCAGCCTTCTCACAGGGGAAGCTCAGTCTGGGCCATGGTGCTCGTCTGACAATGCGTTTCCTGTCCTTTCTCTGACATGTGGTTCCAATACCTTCACCCACCCAGGTAGCGGTGTCCCTGTGCCCTGGTGGAGAATGGACAAGGAGAGCGCTGACCCAGAAGGGAGTCCCTGGCAGCTGGGACCTCTGTGTCCTTCAGGCAGACCCATTGCAGGCTGGGGCCATGGTCACATGCAGAGCACCCAGGGGACTCTGCCTCGCTGGTCCCATAGGCTTCCCAGGGCTCGCCTGGTCACCTGTGCACAGCGGTGCCCACCACAATGGGGAGTTTACAATCTGCGAGGCTGTGGCACCAGCACCACCTTCTTTTCTGTGTGAACATTGGGTCTATCTTTTTGTAGGATTTTCCTGTGGGCAGGTGCTTTTAAATGAAACTTTGCTTTTCCTTATGAAAGTAATATGTACTCTTGACGGTAAATTCGTAAAACACACACACACACACACACACACACACACACGCACACCAAAAACCCGTAAAAAGTAACAGTGATGCATTACCCTGCCTCTAAGCATTAATTCCTGTTTAGTTTAGCAGATTTCACCCTTGGCTTTTTAATACGTTTATAACATATATTCATAGCCATTCTTTTATTTGGTTACCACACACACACACACACACACACACACACACACACACCACCTGTCTGGTAATCTGATTTGAAGTGATGATGCCCATTTTGGAGAGTATTAGGGATAGGGAATGCAGAAAGGTATGAGGACACGTGAGAATATTCTGGAATTCCAGAAGGTGGTACTGGGAAGGAACATTTCTTCCATGACCTGTTTTGCCATCACTAAGCGCCCATGTGACTCATCCTTCTGCCAGGTCTGCTCGCTGTGGCCAGTGGGAGTGGCAGGTTGTCGTGTAGCTTTCCGATGCCTTTGTTCACTCATTCATCCCCCCGGGCCTCCTTATGGAACTCTCGTACCCAGGGTAGAGGGGGTGTTGGGTCCAGGTGACCTGAAATCACTACCATTGTCGTTGGTGAGTGTTCACTCCACCTTGGCACCAGCCTGCTGGCTCTGACCTTGTTCTCTCGTTGGCGCTTTCAGGCCAGACGGGGAGGAGGCCGGGCTGTTGCTTCCCCCCACTTAGTGGCTGGCACATGGAGACTCGGAGGATGAAGTGGCAGCTCGAGGAAATGCGCTCAGTGGCCAAGGCGGGTCTAGACTCGAGGTCTCCTTCCTGGTGCGCTTTCTGCTGCTGGAGTTGACTTCAGATCAGGCTCTGCCATACTAGGAAGAGTTCTGGATCCTTCCGGAGCTTTGGTCAGCAGAGAGCAGCGGGTGGGACAGGATTTCCTGCTGGAATGGGCCGTCTCCCTGGTAAATGATCGCGGTGCGATTTTAGGGCCAGCAGCTGGGCGTGGCAGCTCACCTGGCTACCTGCAGGTGGTGTACACGAGGAAACGCCCATTTACAAGGAAAACAGCCTTTCACCGATAGATCTCAAGGCTGTTTCTAGAACTTACACTGACTGGTAGCTAACGGGACCCTAAGAATGACTTCCCCGGGAATAAAAAGGAAGCATTTACAGGTTAAAGGCAGTCGTGCTCACTGTATTCCCAAACCTCTACACTTACATTTTAAAAAATATATATTTTATTGATTTTTTACAGAGAGGAAGGGAGAGGGAGAGTTAGAAACATCAGTGAAAGAGAAACACCAATCAGTTGTCTCCTGTACACCTCCTACTGGGGATGTGCCCACAACCAAGGTATAGCCCTTGACCTGAATCGAACCCAGGACCCTTCAGTCTGCTGGCCAATGCTCTATCCACTGGGCCAAATCATCCAGGGCTACACTTACATGTTTAAATGTAAGAATCCAGTGGACCTGATATGCCCAAAGGGAAGGAATCAATGGGACGGGATCAGCCCACGGTTCTCTCTGCACATGTTTCTATCCCGTGAAACGGTCCTGTCTTAGCCCTGAGCGGCCCAGCGCGGTCCAAAGCTGGTGTTCCCTGCCCTGTCACGTTCTCCTGACATTAACCCTGGTCTCTCTCGGCTCCACAGGCCCTGCAGCTGCAGCCGATGCTTCTTGCCCTTTTCTGGACAAAGCCGGCTACAGTCTGGCTTCCTCTGGTCTCCTATCTGCAGAGCCACCCTTGCTGATCGTCAGGCCCAGAAGGACACACGGAGAGGAGAGGCTAGGTGTCCGTTTTGTTTCCAGACAGCCTCCGTTTATTACCAGAGCTGGCGCCGAGTGACACTGCTTACACCTGAGCTCGGCTGGCGTCGGCGGTGGAAACGCACTGCCACCTCCCGAGAGCAAACAGGGGGGCGATGCCCAGGCCGAGAGCCCGCGGCAAGGTGGGCTCCCAGGCTGGCCCTGCTGCTGCTGAGAACATTCCCTGTGGGCCCGCTTCTTCCCAAGGGGGTAATGTCACCTGCTGGGTGACACACCAGCGCAGGGCCTGCCTGGCACACAGCGGACCCTCCGTACACGGTTCTTATCCGCACGACGGGCCAGAGCCAAGCAGCAGATATCCTGAGCCAATGGGTGATGGAGGCCCCGCAGGTCTCGTCCCGGGCATCTTGGCTGCCCAGGGAGCTTGGTGGATACCGTGGGCCCCGTCCAGCTGACCAGTGCCAACCAGTCCACAGAGCATGGGCATTGCCCAGCGGGGTGAGAGCTTATCAGCTTCCAGCTCTGGTTCCAGTTACCCAGTGAAATGTATCTGTGCACTTGCCATATGAGGGGCCCTCACTTCGCCAGACACCACTTGGCTGCCTGCAGTGGGGGTACACTTGGCCGGGACCTCCACGTCTTTATTTATTTTTTTAAATATATTTTTTTGATCTTTATTTATTTTTTTTAAAAATATATATTTTATTGATCTTTTACAGAGAGGAAGGGAGAGAAAGTCAGAAACATCTTTCAGCTGCCTCTTGCACACCCCCTACTGGAGATGTGCCAGCAGCCAAGGTACATGCCCTTGACCGGAATCGAACCTGGGACCCTTCAGTCCACAGGCCGATGCTCCATCCACTGAGCCACACCGGTTTCAGCCATCCCTGTGCTCTTTAAAGGGCATTCTCTTCCCGGTGCTCATCCCCATGCAAGAATCCCAGTGAGATGGCAGAAGGGAGTTTCCGAGGCGCATTCTCCTCTCTCCATCCGCTGAGCTCCCAAAGGGGCAATGGCTCCCTTCCAGCCCTTTCTCCCTCGAAAACGCAACGAGTCGCAGCGCACATGGCTTCTCCCAGGCGGTTCCTTTAAGCCGGCCTTAAAAAAGTGCTGTGCAATTTACCAGGTGTTTTCCCATGCATGCATTATGGGTAGACAGGACTGAAATGTGTATTTCTTATTCGTGTACTCGATAGGGAAGTTATTGAAAGCCTCTACATTTCAGGACTCGCCCAAAGCCACGTAGTATACAGGTTGCACCCTGCTGAGCCCAGGGGGTAAGCAGTGTCGCTCCAGTGCCGGCTCTGATCATACATAGATAGGCCGTGATCCAGACCGATCCCTCATTGCTCACGACTCTGCAATGCCAGAGGAATGTTCTGGAGAAGACACCTCTCTCTGCCTCACAGCGTTGGGGCTCAGCCGGGGAGAATCAAACAGCGGGGAGGTCAAAACACCTGGAGGCTGTTCCCTCACACGTCGGGAGCCTGGGTTGGGACTGTGGGCCGCAGCAACGGATGCTTGGCCTCTTAGTGGAGCTGGGGCTTGCTCACAGCATGGCGGCCGCTGACCAGTCAGACTTCTTACAGGGCAGCCTGCGGCTTGAGAAGAGACTGTTCCAGTGAACAGAGTAGAGGCCGAATGGCCTTTTGATGACCCTGCCTTTCAAGTCAGTATATGCAACTCTGATTCACACTGTTTAACTCCGTTTAAAAACAGCAGCACTTGCCCAAACCGGTGTGGCTCAGTGGATAGAGCGTCGGCCTGCGGACTGAAAGGTCCCAGGTTCGATTCGGATCAAGGGCATGTACCTTGGTTGAGGGCACATCCCCAGGAAGAGGTGTGCAGGAGGCAGCTGATGGATGTTTCTCTCTCATCGATGTTTCTAACTTTCTATACCTCTCCCTTCCTCTCTGTAAAAATCAATAAAATATATTTAAAAAATAAAATAAAAACAGCAGCACATTCTTCCACATTGTGGACTACCTGAGGACATGCACGACTTGCATTCACCTCATTATTGGTGGATATTCTAGAGCTTGCTGAGTTTTTTTTTTCCCCACAACACTCAGTTCTGCATTAACCAGTCCCTTAGACAACTGTATTCTTATAAATTCCTTCTTTCGTTTTTATAGAATGGATTCCCAAAGGTGGAATTTCTAAATCAGGAAGTCTGTGTGTTTTGAAATGTAATCAATGCCCCCAGATTGCTTTCCCCGAAGGCTGCAGTGTCGGGGCTCCCTTGAACCACCTGTTTCCACAAATCTCTCTTCATCAACACATCCCAGTGCTCGCCTTTGGGTGACTCCTGCAGGCCCGGCTCTCAAAAGGAATGTGTGGTGAAGCCAGGATCTGGAGAACAGAGAATCGGGTAACACAAGTGATGCTCAAATTTGCTGATTAAAATGGATTTTTATTGCCTGGCTCAGCATTTGAGGTTCAAAGCTATGAACCAGGAGGTCACGGTTTGATTCCCGGGCAGGGCACACGCCTGGGTTGCGGGCTCCATCTTCAGTAGGGGGCGTGCAGGAGGCAGCCGATCAATGATTCTCTCTCCTCATTGATGTTTCTATCTTTCTCTCCCTCTCCCTTCCTCTCTGAAATCAATAAAAAAGATATTTTTAAAACACAGGTTTTCTTATGTATGGGTTTGTTCTTTTTCACCCGCTGCATCCTATAAAAAGTCCACCTTAAAGAAAAGGCCTCTCTGCAGACGCTCCATCTGCTCATCTGTGGGTCCAAGTAGGTGCCGCTCTCCCATTTCATAATAAGGCACTTGGTAGGCTAATTGCCTGGTATTTATAGCCTACCGAGGAGGCGCCCACTCTAGGAGAGGCGTTTCCGTGGTAATGTACTGACAACCACAGGTTCCCAGGGGCTCAGCCGAGACTAATGCATAAAAATTCAAAGCGAGGCTTGCAGGGGACCCCATAAAGGCACCGAACGGAACAGACAGGCCGAGGGAGAAACAGAGAGGCCCACGGCGAGGGCGCGTTTCACTCGATGACTGCGCCTCCTTGGCTTTGCACAAAACCGGTTTAAATCCTGCAGCAAGTCCAGCTTCGTGCTGGCCGCTGGGAGTCCCCGCTGTTCGAGAACCCGGATGCTCTCCCGCGTCTGAAAAGCTGGCCCTGGTTTCTGGTCCCATACCACGTGACTGCGGTCCCACGCCACGTGACTGCTCACTGCAACTGTGGCGATCGCTCTGAGGTGTCATCTCTCCTTCCGGGCGGATGAAGTGGCTGGCCTGGCTGGCTCGGTGTCCTCTCTTTCTCTCCCCCATCTCCCTCTTCCGCTCCGCATCAAATCACCCAGTTACTACTGACCAGTTCCCAGTCCCGGTCAGTCATAGTGAAAATGTGCTGTCTCATAACACACTGTCCCCCCTGTGATTCCAGGAACCCCTTCTTCTCACAGGACCTCTGCGCGTGCTCTGTCTTGGCTCCTACCCTCTGCGTGTTCTAATCGGCAGGAGGGTCACTTCTCATGGGATGATATTCCCTGACCACGCCCGCGGCGGTCTAGGTTAGGACCCCAGGTATCCGTGTTCCCTGAACAGTGTGTGCTCTCTTATTCCGCTTTTCCGGGCTGGGCCTCATGCTGCAGCTCTGTGTCTCAGAGCCGCCTCCTCTCCTCTCCTCTCCTCTCCTACAGACACCACAAAAGCAGGGAAAATGTTCCCCAAATTCCGCGCATCCCCCCCCCCCCCCCCCCCCCCCCCCCCCCCGCACCAACCGCTAGCCACTGCGTCACATGTGCGAAGTTCTTCATACGTATTTGTTGAATAGATGAATGAAGCCATGGAAGCCTCTAGATCAGTTGACTCCTGGCTGCTTGTCACAAGGTCCAGGCTATTCATTCTACTCACCCTTTGATCGCCGTATTCCCAACTGGAGGTTTCATCAGCTGGATGACGGGCGAGCAGGAAGGAGACCATTGTGTCATTTTCGGAGCAGCCGTGGTTAAGGTCGAAGGAGGGCAGGAGTGGGGTGAGGACAGGGCTAACCATTGAGCTGTGGTGCGTGGACCCTTTTGATGGATGGTCTTCCTGGCCACCCTGCCCCATTCATTAGCACGGGAGGTGAAGGTTGGATGTAATTTTAAACAACCGTTTGAGCCATTTCTATTCTGGTCCTGAAACAGCTTAAATATTTTATGAGTTTTTCAGATTGGGAGAAATTAAAGCAAGTATGTAATCTTGCTCTGGTGTGTGTATAAATATATACACATATGAAATTTAAATATACTCACACAAAATCTTATTGTAGAGAATCTCATAAATCCAAAAAAGATAGGGAGGCTAAAAAAAAACCCTACCCATATGTAAACAGAATATGAAAATATATTCAGTGTTAATTTCAGAATTTATTGCAATCTGCAGTATATCTTTAACAATTGCACATACATTCTTCCCAAGAGCGAGAGGGAATTTTTTTAAATGAAATATTTTGCATAAAATATTTTGATATTTTAAAAAATTCCAATATAACTTTTAAAAACCATAAAAGAAATGTCTAGCAAGAGTTGTCAAGAAATAGTTTTGGAGGGCATACGTTTTCTTTGCTATAGTTTTTATCTTTTGAAAGTCGGACCAGTGTACCAGATAATAATGTACTTTGGGCTCATTAAGGGACTTTCAGCAAATTATTTAGTGTTCGAATGGGAATGTAAATAAATGAGTAATTTATCCTTGTTAATTATAATTCTTGCGCAGTACAATGTGTAGGCCCTTCTCCAGGACCACAAATCCCAACCAGGCGTCGGGAAACGCCGCCAACAATGTTGACATCGCATCTGATAAAGGTTGTTTTTATTTTCCGTGAGTAATCATTATCTTCCATTTTAGTCCCGTTCAGAAATAACTGACAATAAAGGTAACTTCGGCTTCATGCCATTTCTTGTGTGCGTTTTATGGGTTACAATAAATGTATCTCTGCGAAGCAATTGATCGCAGAGGCGTTGCATTTTATGAAGTCCATATTTACGCATATTTTATTGCAACCTGCTCCAATAGGACATCTTTTAAAAGATTGCTGGCAGGTCCCTCCCTGTCTCTGCCAACACGGAAAACGAAGAGAGTACGTGTCAGTGCCACTTCGGCGACCAGAGTCTATCAGCTACAAACGTTAGAACAATCGTGATGTAGCTCTTACTTAGGATTCCGAAGCGTTTTGCCACCGATTTGGCTGCATTACCATGCTACCCGCTTACGTGCATTAGGAAGGGTGCCTGCTTCGACCTGGCTTCTGCAGAAGAGCCTGTGACTTATGCACCCCTCTTCCTTTAAAAACCAAATGCAATTCACAGAAGAGGCTTGTGGATTTGCAATTAAAATGGCAGGTTGCCTGAAACGGGAGAGGGGGCGGTGGGGTTTGACCTTCCATTTGTCTGTGGTGGGAGGTCCTCACAGTGCAGGCGCATGGGTGCGATTTGTTTCCAATTTGCAAGTGCAAACAGGGTAAGTGGTGAGTCTCAGTGTGGGAAGGCTGGGAGGGGGTTGTAAATGCTCATTTGGAAAGAGTTCACTGTGCTGGCTGGGGAGGGGGCGAGGGAAGACATTCCTTTCGACCCACTTAATGACAGCTGAGAGCTCCGAACCCCCCAAAATTAACATCGCAGAGTCAGCATGTTTGGGGAGCACCTACTATGTGTCTTCTCTGTAACATCTCTCTGGATTCCCAGTGAGATGACGATGTCACCATTTTAATCAGGGGGAGGAGGGCGTGGCATGTTCAAGGCCACCCATCTGAGGAGCGATGAGGTGGAGATCAGAGACCCAGGCAGGGCCTTTTCTCAGCCTGCCCACACACTAGCAGGGTGCCCCATGGGATTGAAGAAACCTATAGTCCCTGCTATTTCCACCACATCCCAGGAAATGACGGGTGATACTCTCTTTTGAATCCACTGTGGCTTCTCGGTTCTGGGCAACCCTTCCCCCCCCACCCGGAGTCTGCACAGACCCTGCTGGCCACTCTGGCTCGGCTGCACTCTTCACACCTGCTCAGGTGCCCCCACCAGGTCCTCTGCTTGCTTCCCAAGAGCTACTTGGTTTGTTCTCAGTCCTCCTGGCCTCAGGTCCCTGTTATTATAATGAGCTCATTGAGTGAAGTACCATCGATTTCATGTGAGCCAATGGAACAATGTGAAAAGAGAGCTCCTGTAGCTATGAAACTCCAGATGAAAGCTTTCAAAGATGTCATAAAGGGAGGTCGCTGCGGAAACTGCTGTCAGGTAAGGCCAGAGGTCTGTTTTGGCGGGGCGTGGGGAGGGCGGGCGCGAGAGGGAGTGGAGGGTGTGATATGAATTTGGAAGGATACCGAGCGCGGTGGCTTGGGTGTGTTCATGTTCTGGCTACGCTGGAAAGAAACCTAGACTAGGAACCAGAGGCTTCTGGAAACTAGGTCAGGGGTGCCCCATGCTCACGGAGAAGGCCGGGGTCTGAAGCACGTGTTCGGTAAATTTAAGTGCGTTAAATGTTTCAAGTGGAAATGAAGATTTTAAGGAATATGCGATTTTCTTCTTTAATGGACTTCTCTGGTAACTGACAACGGTAGGCAGCCAGGCAGGCCTGTTCGGAGCGGGACAATAGGCCAGCACGGGAGGTCACCAGGGGGCAAGTCCCATGTGCCCAGCAAGGAGCAAATCTGGGAAAACGAGGGCCTCACTCCCCGGGTGACCTTTCCTCCCCTAGCATGCAGCTGGCCATGTGGCTTAGACCCCTGACCTTTCGTATCACAGGTCATGCGGTTCAGACCCTCTTGGAGGAGGAACATGGGGTGGAAACGTGGCCTCCTGTGACCCCCATACAAGCCTTGGCAAGACCACTCCATTAGCCCTAACCGGTTTGGCTCAGTGGATAGAGTTGGCCTGCAGACTGAAAGGTCTCAGGTTCGATTCGGGTCAAGGGCATGTACCTTGGTTGCGGGCACATCCCCAGTGCGGGGTATGCAGGAGGCAGCTGATCGATGTTTCTCTTTCATCGATGTTTCTAACTCTCTATCCCTCTTCCTTCATCTCTGTAAAAAAAAATCAATAAAATATGTTAAGAAAAAAAAAAGGTCATTCCCTTAGATCAACCCCTAAAGATCACATCTCGGCCTCAGTTGTGTTTCGACTCCAGGCCCAGAAGAGCAGCAAAACCAGACAAGCAATGCCAGGGCTGACCTCAGGACCAGCTGCATTGACTAATGACCCCTGCCCCGGTACCGACCAATCAGTGAAGACCAGGACCTGATGGACAGGCCTGAAAGCTGATGAATATTCTATTTAGCTCCCCTTCTGGGAATACTCCTCCAGTCCCGCCCTTAAAACCCTTAGGACAGAGAACCCAGCTGGGCTCTCTCTGGGGAGCACACCCCTGCCTTTCCCATTCCCCTCCCTATCCCATTCCCCCCACCCCCAAGAGGTTTTCCTCCTTCTCTCTGTGTCCCAAGCTCCAGGGGCCCTTCTTTGGCTTCTGTGACTCGGTTCCTAAGTCCCTGCCACCTGTAGCTCAATTCTCCCTCTAGGACTTCCTAGGTAAACCTACTCTTAAAGATTGAGTCACAGCTCCAAACTCTTTCTCAGCCAGAACTCAAATACCCAGGCTGCGGAACCCAGGTCCTGTCTGACTCCACCTGTCTGACACCTGGTTCCATTTTGCTGCCAACACAACTTCTCAGTTCTGGGCATCACCCACCCCCCAATACATCCACCCACCCACTCATTCATCCATCCACTCATCCATCCATCCATCCATCCATCCACTGACCCATCCATCCATCCATCCATCCATCCATCCATCCTCCATCAATTCACTCATCTAGTGGTCCCCATAGAACTAGATCACAGGGCTTCAGCTTTAATTTCAGAAATGATCGTGATGGGCATCCATTGGTGGCTTGCCCTGCACAGGCACTGGCAGGTGGGAGCCCCAGGTGAACAAGTGCTAATATGATAAACAATGTTTACTGACCAATTAGTCTTCTCACTGTTTGCAGCCCACTGCTGGCATCACCTCCCCCTGACAGAGGACTCAGCTGTGATGCAGACAGGGTCCACCAGGGGTGCAGACCACGCTGGAGGGCTGCCGTGGAGAGAAGGGTAGACGTGCGGAGTCTGAAGCGTGGGTTCAAATTCCAGTTCCCCACTGATACACCCGAGGCAAGTCTGCTGATCTCTTAGAACCTGTGCCACTGCTTTGGCAAGATGAGAACAATGATAAGCTCGGTGCAGGGTTATTAGGACTGCGTGAGGGCGCCCAGGTCGATGCTCAGCAAATGCTAGTTCTTTCACTCTTCCTTTAGTAGGGGAGGTAATTAAGGTGTGTTAAAAGGTATAGTGATTGGCAAACTCATTAGTCAACAGAGCCAAATATCAACAGTACAATGACTGAAATTTCTTTTGAGAGCCAAATTTTTAAAACTTAAACTTCTTCTAACGCCACTTCTTCAAAATAGAATCGCCCAGGCCGTGGTATTTTGTGGAAGAGCCACACCCAAGGGGCCAAAGAGCTGCATGTGGCTCTCGAACTGCAGTTTGCCGACCCTAGGTCTATATGGTAGAAAGAAATAAGGCGGGAGATAAGAGAGTGCCTCCTTGGGACTGACTGAGCCAGGGAGAGCTTTCACATAGAAGTCACAGGAGCTGGGCTTGGCACATAGTTCGGTACACAGAGTCAGTGACAGGCAAGGAATGGAGACGAAAGAGCATAGACTATAGGGTGGTGGGAGAGCATAGAGAATAGAAACAAGTGAATGAAAAGGACATCTTTGGACAGAAACAAAGGCCTTTCAGGCTCCACCAATGTGATAGAACTTGACCCAGAAGGCATTCAGACCTTTGACCTAGAGCTATGAGAGGCCAAGTAGTAAGAATGGGAAGTGGGCTGCATGTCAAGTTTGCATTGCATCCATCCATATCTCTGCTCATCACCTATCCATCTATCCATTCATCCACCTACTCATCCATCATCTATCCAACCACCCACTCATCCATTCACTCATCATCCATCCATCAACTTATCCATCCATTATCCATTCATCCACTCATCCATCCATTTGTCCATCCATCTATCTATCCATCCATCCATCCATCCACTCATCCACCCACTCACCCACTTAACCATTCATCCACTCATCCATCCATTTGTCCATCCATCTATCTATCCATCCATCCATCCATCCACTCATCCACCCACTCACCCACTTAACCATTCATCCACTCATCCTTTCATCCACTCATCCATCCATCCATCCACCCACCCACCCACCCACTCATCCATCCATCCACCCACCCACTCATCCATCCATCCACCCACCCACCCACCCACTCATCCATCCATCCACCCACCCACCCACCCACTCATCCATCCATCCTCCATCCACCCATCATCCATCCATTCACTTATCCATTCACCCATTCATCCATCATTTATTCTTTTATTTTGTCCATCTATTCATCCATCTGTTCTCTCTTAAATAACAAAATCAATACAAAACAGGAAATTGCAGGTTTTGAGGAGAGACCGACTCTCCCTTTGTGCTAACACAGCACTCAGGAGCCACTCCCTTGATTAGCATCGTCTTCCTCTGTCACACAGCTCCTTTCTAAGCACGGTGTTGTGTGAGCCTGACAATAGCACTTCAGGTCCATTCACCTGCACTTTTCCATAAGGATGTACAGTGTACTGTGCTTACCGGGACCTGGGTGACAAAGCAGGGACTTGAAATGAGGTCTTCAGATTCATCTACCACCGAGCGCAGACGGGCCAGGCTCAGGAAGAGGGCCTCAGTCCAAGTCCAAAGCCATTGTGCAGCCACTGAAGGGCCATCCCCAGTGATGAGCCTCTCCTCATGAATGGGGAGATGGCTGTGCCACATGCAAATACGCTCAGTGTCTGCACGCCGTGCGCACGGAAGTGTCCCCATTCATGGAGTGGGAGACAGCTGGAAGCCATCGCGAATGCATTATGCATTGTGATTGCACTGGAGCGGGGGACGGAATGTTAAAGTTTCCTTACAATAATAATAACCACTGTGACAATCCAGTTTGTTTTACTGACGCCCCCTTTTTGGCAACTCTGTCGTTATACACACAGCGTGTGACTGCACTGCAATAAGACTGTGTACACTTCCGCATGTTTACGAGGATGTATTTATCAAGCTGCTCGGGTCCCTTGTTCCTGGAGCTCTCCTCTCACCACAGCTGCGGCCCGCTGCCCTCCCACTGCAGGCCCAGCGTGGTCCTGGGGTGCAGGGTCAGCCCATGGGAATGGGGAGCTCTGGCTTGGTGTGTCTACACCTGGTGGTGCATTAGACTCACTGTGAGTGCTTTTAGGACGTGCCCACTCCTGGGCTCAATCCAGATAGGTTACACTACATCATCTAGGCAGGGGGACCTGGCCAGGGGCATTTTGGGAAATTCCCCCATTAAAGCTAAAGGTAGCCAAGCCTGCAAACTGCTGCTCCAGTTCAGTGCTTCCAGGTCTATAATGTGTGTAAACACCTCCTGGAATTGTCTTAAACCACCGATTCTGAATCAGGAGGTCTGGGGTGGGGAGTGGGAAGGTGGGGGAGAGGGGAGAGGGTGAGTGAGCCAGGAACACTTTGCATTTACAATAAGACCCCAGGGAGGCTAAGGCAGCTGGACCATGCTGGCCAGCCATGGTGGACTCCACAGGGTTCCCCTGAAATCCAGCCCTGACTGCAAATGGATTAAAATGCTTTGGTCTTAATCTTTTTTTTTTTTTGTTAAGTATATTTTATTGCTTTTAGAGAGGAAGGAAGAGGGAGAGAGAGAGAGAGAAATATCAATGATGAGAGAGAATCTTTGATCGGCTGCCTCCTGCATGCCCCACAGTGGGAATTGAGCCCGAAATCTGAGCATGTGCCCCAACTGGGAATCCAATTGTGGCCACCTGGCTCATAGGTTGACTCTCACTCAACCACTGAGCCAGGCATGTCTAGATCTTTGACATCTCGGGAGCATGCCACCGAGAACCTGGAGGGGAACCTGACCTTCAGACCGCAGAGCTCAGAGAAGTGGACCTGACTTGGGTGCCTGGCCAAGTTCAAGAAGAAATTAGTTGCCAGATGGCTGGTGACATGGGAAGGAGAGAGGCGGTCACCAAGCATCAGTGTGGGCGCACCAAGAATATGTGCTAGGCTTTCCTGAGCGGTCCTGTAATCCTTGGCGTTTGGGCCCGAGAACACAGCACTGCTGCTGTGGTCTGCACCCCCCACCCCACTGCCTGGCACCTTTGTGGGTTCCCCACTGGTATCCTCTCCTCTCTCTCCTCCCCAGTCACTGGCCTCATCCAGGAGCCAGAGAAAGCCTCTCATCCTCTGTAAAGTCACTTCTGCCTTCACCAGCCTCATAGGCTTGTTTGTTCATTAAATGTCTGCCGCTTCTACTTGTCACACTCAGTCTGCTGCTCCGCTCTGTTCTCTGGGGGAAGGGGAGGGGTCCTGCCATCGTCTATTGTATGTTTGCTCATTCCTTCAAGTGGGCTGTGCCCGTGTTCAGAGAGGGACTCAGGGATAACAGCGCTCACCACACGTGGCTGGATGTCTCCTCCAGGGAGAGGGCGGAGGCCACATTTAGAGTCCCCGGGGGATGTCCTTCCGCAGGCCCACGATTCAGTGTGATGTCTGTACGGAATCTGATGGAAGTTTTCCAAAGGAATGGAGGAAAGTGACAACTATGCCATCGCTATTCCACGCAAGGTCCTGGATTGGGTTTATTGGAAACATTTCTCCATTGCTTTTCTAAATCCAGCCTCCTCATTGGCCAGCACTTGTCACATGATTCCAGGGAAATGAGCACCTGGACAAGCTCGCAGCAGCCTGTCTTCAAGGTTCGCTGGGAAACCCACGCCTTTGCTGCCATTGTTTTGACCACAGTCGCTGCAAACCCACTTACACGGGTTGACTGTCAGATGCAATTCTAGGGGCTTTCCAACACATATTGTCTGGCCATCATCAGTGTCCCCAGAGGGCTCATCTTGCATGACTATAAAAGGGCTCTCTGATGCCATGCACCGTACCCGGGTTCCTTCACACACATCGCAAGATGTGGGATGGGTTAAATGGAAGCTGACAAAATATATTCTTTTGTGCTAAATCCGTGGTCGGCAAACAGCAGCTCGCGAGCCAAATGCGGCTCTTTGGCCCCTTGAGTGTGGCACTTCCACAAAATACCACAGCCTGGGCGAGTCTATTTTGAAGAAATGGCATCAGAAGAAGTTTAAGTTTAAAAACTTTGGCTCTCAAAAGAAATGTCAATCGCTGTCCTGTTGATATTTGGCTCTGTGGACTAATGAGTTTGCCGACCACTGTGCTAAATCACCTTTCACCTGCTAAGTGGCTGTAGCGTTGCCAAGCAGAAGTGGACATGGAAGGGTTAGGTCAGCATCACGGGAGAAGACTGAATGAAGAGAAAGCCTCCTTTTTTTTCTGCAAAGCGAGGGATGGACGGACATCACCGCGTGGCCTTCGTGGGAGGACAGAAATGCAGGCCAGTGCTCCGAGGCATCCTACCTGTGTTGTTACTCAGGCCGAGGTGGGTGCTGAGGAGGGCGATGTGCTCTTGGCCTGTATGCTGGCTGGAGCACTCGTCTCTCGGAAGGGTGACGCGACTGGCTTGGATCCTCGCAGCCCTGACAGTCATCCCCGGGGCAGGTGGCCCGTGACCTTCAAAAACCTTAGCCTCCGCTGCGGAGGTGAATAATCGCCAAATCGCGGTGCCTTAACAACGGCTGGTTCCTCACTCCCACCTTGGGGTGCGGACTTACCCAGGAAGAACACAGGGCGCCCAGGTGAATAGGCAAATATCTTTTTAGTATGAGAACGCCGCAGGTAATAATTACCAAGGCACATTTGTGTAAAGCCCAACTGTAACTGGGCAGCCTGTACTGAACCAGCAGGGTGGCTCCCACTGCAGACGCCCCGTTCTGCAGGGGCCCCTGCTCACTCGGGCACCAAGGAGGAGGGAGAGGAGATGCGAGGAAGGTCATGCACTGGCACCTTAATGCTCCAGCCAGGAAGCGATGCGTGTTAATTCTCTTGCAACTCATTGGCCAGCACTCATCACATGATTCCATCCAAGGTCAAGGGGTCAAGAAGTGCAGTCCTGCGATGTGCTGGGAAGAAGAGAAGCTCATGAAAGGCAAGGCCCACCTCCTGGCTGGAGCAGGGAGGAAAGAGAGGGTTCTCCAGTCACACAAAAGGTATGTCATCTGTTCAGGCTGGTATGAAAAGCACCATGAACAACAGATGTTTGTTTGTTTGTTTGTTTATTTATTTATTATAAAAAACAGATGTTTATTTCTCATAGTTCTGGAGGCTGGATGTTGGAGATCAGGTTGCCAGCTTGGCTGAATTCTGGGGAGAACTTTCCTTCCCGTTCCATATTGCCAACTTCTCAAGAGTGGAGAGCAGGGCAGAGAAGAAAACATCAGGACGACTCTCAGAAGGGCACTAATCTCCTTAGTGGGGCCCCACCCTCATGACCTCATCTAATTCTAATCACTTCCCAAAGACCCCACCTCCGAATACCTTCACAATGGGGGGTAGGATTTTAATCTAAGAATGTGGGGCAAGGGAGGAGGGACACATTCCATCCATAAAACATGGATTCTCCTTGTTTATTTTGTCTCACATGGTCCGTAGAAAAATGCCACCTCCTATCCAAAGGTGTCTGTCCTAATTCCCCAAACTCGTTAATATGTCACATCACATGACAAAAGGGACTTTGCAGATGCGATTAAGCTAACGATGTTAATCACATCATCCCCGGCTATGCAGGTGGCCCCATGTGATCATAAAGGTCCCTGGAGAGGGAAGCAGGAGGCTCAGGGTCAGAGAAGGAAACATGACAGTGGAAATAGGCACTGAGGCCTGCCTGGCAACACTCAGTGGTTGAGTGGCAACCTATGAACCAGGAGGTCATATTTTGATTCCCAGTCAGGACATATGCCCTGATTGCAGGCTCAATCCCCTGGGTGGGGCATGCAAGATCAATGATTCTCTCTCATCATTGATGTTTCTATCTCTCTCCCTTCCTCTTTGAAACTAATCCTATCTAATAAAAAAGAAACGTGCAAATTGACCGCACCACCATTATGTCCATAAGCCACACCCACCAGCCAATAAGGATTGAATAAACCCAACCAAGATGTTGGTTAATTTGCATATCCAAAGAGCAAAGACTGAAGATATTGTAGAAGGAAGCCAAGCACTGAAGAAGGGATAGAAGCTGCAGAGAAGGAAGCAAGCAGGACAGCGGAGAAGGGAGGGAAGCAGGTGGGGCAGTGGAGACCACCACAGGAAGCCCTATTCTTGCAGGAATCTTCCTGCAACGGGCCTCTAGTAGAAATATATTTAAAAAAGAGAACTAGACACTGAGGTGTTAGGTGCTGTGGGATCACTGGGGTTGCAGGGATAGTTTATAGCAGTGGTTGGCAAACTATGGCTCACAAGCCACATGAGGCTCTTTGGCCCCTTGATTATGGTTCTTTCACAAAATAACACGGCCTGGGCGAGTCTATTTTGAAGAAGTGGTGTTAGAAGAAGTTTAACTTAAAAAAATTTGGTTCTCAAAAGAAATTTCACTCGCTGTACTGTTGATATTTGGCTCTGTTGACCAATTAGTTTGCCGAGCACTGGGTTAGGGCAATAACACCATCGAAGGAAGAAAAGGAGACTCAGCATATGTGGGGCCTCTTGACCCAGCACCACTGTCCTCAATGTTGAGATTCGTGTTAAAAGGAGCAATAGCTCATCCTTCCACAGAGCTGTGTCCAGAGGAGAGCCCGTTCCACAGAAGTCACGTTTGAGATTGGCTGCGTGAGCCACCTTCTCCTGCAGCCCCCACCCCTCCTCTACCCAGAGCCACACAATGATGCCTCCCAGCATTCCAGGGGGTGGCGGTGTTTGGAACAAATATTTGGCAGGGTGTAAACGCGCCGTGGGTAAGTGAATGCACAGAAAGCCTTTGAATGGTTTTCATAAACTTTTATATCCCAGTTGAGCTTTTGTGCCTGTAGATGTATCTGCCAATGGGAGATGGGGGAGCACTGCCGTATTTCACCTCCCGTTACCATGAGAGGAGCCGCCCAGCCGGGCGGGGGAGACGCAGCTGGGCTGGGCGGTGGTAAGCTCTGGAGAGGCCCGTTCTGTTGTCCAGGCTTTCGGCCAGGTCACTGTGAAGCCTGCCATGGTCATGCCACCTCTTGGCCTCTGGTGCCCTGTGGTTTCACATTCTTAGTTGAGATGAGTCCTGTTTTGTTGTTGGTGTTGTTGATTTTTTCTTTTCATCCAGAACACCGTGAAATTGCTCAGAGCTAACCACACCGGCAGTGCAGGGCAGAGGTTTGGGGAGCTCTGGAGGGATGAGATGGGGTGTTGACCTGTTGGTGTCGTAGAGGCCCCATCCACAGAGAGCTCCGTGAACCTCCTCTGGGAACGCATGGTGAGCATGAGGTGGTGCTTGCAGGGGACGGGCAGAGGAAGCCGAGAAGGGGCAGGTGGCAAGTGAAGGATGCCCCATTGGGCCTCTGAGCTGGAAGGTGCTGGCTCACTGTCTGCTCAAACATCAGTGGGGTTTCTCTCGGGAGGGAAATGCGGCAGGTGAGGGTGTGGTCCTCAGGCTCAATGGGAGAATACCCCCTCCCCCACCGCCTTGCAGGCACATGCCAGGAACTAGCTTCCCAAGGAGCACGGTCTCCTGACCCCCTCCAGCAAGAACCAGCTGCCCAATGTTTACCCTCTTCTCTTCCCCATCCTCCTCGCAGCATTGCAATCCACACCTGATGCCACCTCTGTGTCCGGACATCCCTTCCTGACCCCAAGGGTGGCCTGTGAGGATGGACTCTGAGGTGAACTCCGAGGGTGAACTCTGAGGGTGGGTCTGAGGGTGGATCTGAGGGTGGACTCAAGGGTGGCCTCCGAGGGTGTTTGGGAACCACGCTCCCACGGCCGCCCTTTTCCTGGGAAGAACGCACACCTTTCGTGAGCCCTGTACCCACAGAGGGGTGTTGTGCGGGGTGTTCTCCTGGAATCAAGATAGCGGTGGGGGAAATACTGAGCAAAGGCAGAATCTGGGCATCTTTGCCCCGCACTTTGGACGTTGAAGCGAGAGAATGGAAATCGCACCAGAGTTCAAAAGCCTCATTTGTGTACACGAGTCTGGTGCCAATTTATCTATTACTACACTTGAATAATACAGAATTTTATTCAGCCCTAATAGTGTGGGTGTAATTATGTGTTTTTCACACGTGTGGAATTAATGGCACTAAACATAAAATAAGTAATCTGGAAAATTAGTCTTTTGGAGTTTTATCTCATATTCAGCACAAACATGTTAATGCAGTTGAATATTTTCCTCCCACAAGCAGGGCCAGTAATATCAAGAAATACGTAAATGAAGACAAATGCCCGCCCCAGAGTTGTGTTTTTTTTTTTTTTATGCGCTAAATGGGTTGAAGGTGCTGTTTCATAATTACATCAAATAAAAACGTGGGCAATTTAGCCCAGTGCGCACAGCCAAGTGATTAAAAAGTAATATTTTCATTTCATTGAGCACATTCAACAGGCATTAAGTGAGCACTTACTAAGTGCCAGGTGCTCACTAAATGGCGGGGACGACGCAGCGGTCACCTGGAGACGGAGCCTGCCTTCTTGATGCTCGGATCTCATGGCTGAGGAGGTGGGCATCTCGGTGGTACAAGTCCTCTTGCAAATGACATCACATATGGGACTTAACCTGAGAAGTTCAAGGGCATGGCTGGATTCAGGCTCTGACTGTGGTGAGTAGGGCCTGGATGTTTGCTTAGCTTCTGGGCTCTGCGGCTTTTCTGCAGGTCCTTCTTTGGCCCCGGGGTGTGACACAATGTCTCCAGCAGGTCTCCCCTCGCCTTCCAGTCCCAGTTTCAAGTAAAGATACCAGCCTGCTGTTCTGGCGGCTTCTGCAGCAGTTCTGAGGCTCTCTAGGATTGGACCAGCCTCGGTCATATGCCCAACCCTGAGCCAATCACAGAGACCGGGGTACTGCTGAGCACTGATTGGTGCTCACCTGGGGCGGGGGGGCACCTAGAGCAGATGAATTGCAGGCTGGGAGGGTGAGGGCTCTTGTTTGGTGACAGCAGGTCTCAGAAGGGTTTAATCTCCACTGTACCCAGGAGGCAGGCAGAGAGATAACGGGTTACTGTGCAAAGGGGAGGGTATAATAGAGGCACAGGAGTCGTGCTGGGGAGCTGGCAGGACTGACGGTGGCTTTTGACATCTGCACGGAGCATGGATCTTGAAGGAGCAAACGATGTGGGCGGCCTGAGAGAGGGAGAACGTGCCACTGACAGCAGAAACAGTCCCAGCAAAATGACAGAGACTGACATGGAAGAGCTGAGAATGTCAGTGGGATGCATGCTCAGGAGGCCCAGAGAGATGGAGTAGGGGAAAGCTGGAAAAGATGGCGCCGGGTCCGATCACCGAAGGCCTTACGTGCCGTCAAAGGAGGCTCTTCCACAGGCATCTGTGAGGTTGCTGCACGGCAAACATAAAAGCGCTGCCTGTGACCTCCCAGACTGCCTTCCGTCCCGTTGCACTCATGGGCATCAGGCTTTGGTGCGAGCATGTTCCCTGGAATCCACCTTTTAAAAACAATCCCCTAAACTTCTTCCTATTAAAGAATCGCGCTAATTGCCGAGTGACTGTAAAAGAGGGTGCCATGGCCCATTGGGTTTATACAGATTGAAATGCTAAGCAGTGCCGAGCAGAAGCCTCGGCGGGGAGGAGAGGGTGGGCCTTCATCAACTTTATGGCCTCCTCCCCGTTTACAGCCTACCCCTCGCGGCGCGGGGAGAGGGCGGCGTTCTCCTACAGTCTCCCGAAGAGAAGGAGAAATGGCCCCGAACTCCGCCCCCCCCCCCCCCCCCGAGTCATGGCTGAGGAGTCTGTTCTGTTTGGCAAACTCCCGTTTCTTCCTGAGACGTGGGGGCCAGGATGAACACGGCAGCACGCCTTTCTCTGGATCCCCTTTGGAAGCACATGGAGGGCAGACGTATCCGATCCCAGCTCCCCCCGACGCCATTCACTCATTCATTTATTCATTCATTCATCGTTCGTCACACATTTACGAATGTCTACATGTGCCCTTGGGACATATCCACAAACCCAGCCGAGCTGACATTGCAATCAGGGCACCGGACCATCACAGAGGAACAAATACACATGTTACACGGTGTTGGGGTGTGCCAATTTAAAGGGAAAGAGCAGGGCGAGGAGGGGGATGGGGGCGGGGCCGTTGTCTCGGATGGACTTAGCTGGGGAGACCAGGCAGCTCCTGAAGGAAGACGGTGCGTGTATCACAGAGAAACAGGACCAACACGATGCACGTAGACATAGATATGGTCAGGAATCGGCTCCCAAAATCGTGGAGATGGAGAAGTGCCAAGACCTGCAGTTGGCAAGCTGGAGAGTCAGAGGCGCTGGAGGAGTGGTCCCCATGGGAGACTGAAAGCCTGAGAACCAGGTGGCAGTTGCAGTCCAAAGGCCAGCCTGTTGGCCACCGGGGAGAGCCGTTGCTACAGGGACAAGAGTGGAGGCAGGAGAGAGGCCGGCTCCCAGCCCAGGCGTGGGGCGGGCAGGGGGCCTTTCCTCCCGCAGCCTTTGCTCCATGAGGGCCTACGGCTGATTGGAGGAGGCCCAGCCCCTGAGGAAGGGCGGTCTGCTATTCTCAGTTCACAGGTTCAAATGTTAATTTCACCTGGAGACACACAGGCACGCTCGGATAATGTCTGACCAAATATCTGGACACCCAGATTCACCATTGGGGAGGAGGCACGCAGGTCAGAGGGAGAGCCGGAGGCAGAGAGCACAGCAGGTGCCAGGGCCCTAAGGCAGGTCGCTGGAGGGCCGGAGGCAGGCCAGCAGGGGGAGCATGGCCTCAAAGCACAGGGTCCTTGGAGGTGAGGTCCTGCAGGTGGTGGGGGAGGGGAAGGTCAAGTCCTTGGTGCGGTGGGAAGGATTTTTGATTTCAGAGGGATCTGACCCTGGCCTTCTTTACCCTGCCTGCCCTCTTCAAACCTCCTCCTCGAAACCTCCAAGACATGTGAGGCCATCTATTCATTTGGACGTCTGCTCTCCCCACTCGGTTGTGACCCTCGGGGGAGTCAGGCTGAGGACTCTTTTGTCTCTGTGTCCCCAGCATCCCATGGGACACATAATAGGAGCTTAATACGCTGAGTGACCAGATTATTATGATGTCTGAACGCATAATTATCTGGCCACTCAGTGTTTATCCTATATAATAAAGGCTAATATGCAAATTGTACCCTCAACCAGGAGTTTGACCAACACGCATGCCAGCCAACTGCCCATGTCCCCTCCCCCATGGCTGGACCCCACCCATGCACAAATTCATGCACCAGGCCTCATATATATATTTATATATATACACACACACACACACACACACACTGAGTAGCCAGATTATTATGTGTTCAGAGATCATCATAATCTGGCCACTCAGTGTATGTGTTTGACGAGTAAATGCAGAAAGCCTATCTTTTGACAAGACGGTATAAAGCCTGAATTTTAAAAAGTATCGGCATCTTTTTTCAAGGGTTCTGCAATAAATCCACTCTCTAGTCAAGTAAATTCAACAAACATGTTGTTTACCTTTGCCATGCGAGGCATGGTGCTGGGTACAGGGTTCGGAAAGGAAGGGCAGAAGTAGACAGCCAGTAAACAAGCAACGATGCGCCCGTTGCCACGCTGCGTTTTACACGCAATGACCCTCCCAGGCGGGTTACAGTAACTGCGATCCCACGTGCACACAGGGACGGAGCTCAGGGAGGTCGGGGCAGGAATCGGCCAAAGTCACCCCCAAAGGAGAAGCGTGGGCTCTGAAACCTGGCCTCTATGGTGGTCGGGAAAGTGCGGGGGGACAGGAGGGAGGTGCGGGATGGGGTACAGTTGTCATTGCTAATCATGGTGCAAGACAGATGTCACAGGGCCCACCTGGCTCCCATCACGCTGCTGGGCCACGGGGAGGGGCTGGCCCGTCACACCTGCAATGAGCCTCTGCGTTGGGCCTTGTCGGGGCAGCAGTGAGGAGAGGGCACGGGCACAGGTGGGAGTGGGGTGCCCAGGGCCAGGATTCGCTGATGCCCCCCTCCTCTCCTGGCCTAAGTTTCCTCTCCTCTTCCCGATGGGTTCGCACCCTCTTTCCCCGGAGGCTGGAGTTCCCACTGGCCTTTGCTTGGAGTCATTTGATTGCTGCTCTCTCCCTACTGTCAGGAAGGGCCAGAAACTGCTGTTATTTCCGTCAGAAAGCAGACTACGCGTTGGAAAACGCCAATGACATGGGAAAGAAATGGACAGCTGTGGGGTGGTGCCTGTGGGAATGACGGGTGGGTGGGTAGGGGGGGAGTGAGACCCATCACCCTCGGGGTGAGGAGCCAGAGCTGTTCCTCTTTCTCAGGGCTTCCTCTTCCTCCCACTTGACCACAGCGAGGGCGGTGACCTCCGATCTCACAAATTCCCAGCAGGCATCTCGGTGGGGCCTCTGTTTGTTCTGTTCTTTTCAGCCCTCGCCTGCGTGCCAGTGCGGGCATCCCGTGCCAACTGCCCAGTGAACGCTTCCCCGTCCTGGTGAGCGCGGAGGGATGGAGACAGACACGGGTTCAAGGTGGGGCCGCCTCGCAGGGAACTCAGGCCCTCTCTCTGAGCCAGTGGGTCAAACACAGCCTCGGGAATAAGATCGGGTCTGCTTCGTAGGCCTGTGTAACAGTTACTTTTCTAATTACACTGCACCTCCACTCTGTAAAATGTGATCCCTATAGAACCACCGTGTTAATGTGTACTGTACCTCCACTGTGTGAAACGTGATTCCTAGCTGAAACCGGTTTGGCTCAGTAGATAGAGCATCGGCCTGTGGACTGGAAGGTCCCAGGTTCGATTCCAGGCAAGGGCATGTACCTTGGTTACGGGCACATCCCCAGTAGGGGGGTGTGCAAGAGGCAGCTGATCGATGTTTCTGACTTTCTATCCCTCTCCCTTCCTTTCTGTACATCAATGAAATATCTTTTTTTAAAATGTGGTTCCTACAGATCCACTGTGTAATGTTTTATTCCTTCCACAGCAGGGGGAAAGGGATGGGAATAAAATATCAATGTTCTCCTTCAATAGGCAGTTGGTTCTGACATGTAATTTAAGCAAAGGACGAGCTATCAATTAAAAGAGGGTGAGACGACATTTTGCTCTTTTATTCTTATTTTATGTTGAGAGGGAGGGCCAGAGACGTTTGAACCATTTCTTCCTTTTTGAATCACAGGCAACCCAGCTCATGCCAGTGTATGTTCAAGTGCATACAAGAGCGGCGGAGAGGCCGTCTTTAAAATGTTTTTATGTACCTGGCGATATGTAATCTGAAACAATTTCATAGCTCACGTTAAAGATTCACACCTTGGTGAGTCTCTTGTGTGTTTGAATGAATGACAGTCATTTGTAAAAACAACGACATGTTGGCTTGCTGGCCACCGCGAGACACGGTGCCTAGTAGAGCGCGTGAGTCTGGGGCTGGGAAATCTGTAACATCTTGGGAGCCCGTTCCGTGAAAGCGTTGGCTAGACCTGTGGTTGGCAAACTGCGGCTCGCGAGCCGCCTGCGGCTCTTTGGCCCCTTGAAGGTGGCTCTTCCACAAAATACCACGGCCTGGGCGAGTCTATTGTGAAGAAGTGGCGTTAGAAGAAGTTTAAGTTTAAAAAATGTGGGTCTCAGAAGAAATCTCAGTCTTTGTACTGTTGATATTTGGCTCTGTTGGCTAATGCGTTTGCCGACCACTGGCCTCGGATTTCATGCCCCAGCTTGACTCAGCTGCAGTGTTGAAAAATGCCTTCATTTGGCTGTATCAAGAGGTATGAAACGAGATCTGTGACTTAGAGATCTGAACGGGCAGGAACTTTTTTATCTCCGGAATCCGTGTGGGTTAAGTGTTAATGTCAGTTGTCCATTTTCCCTGGTGTCTACACCAATCTCTGCTAGAGCGGGAACCCAAAACAGGTTTTACAAATCTAGGAAGAAATGAATGAGCAAGGAGGGGGATGAATGAACAGTGTGGTGAGTGGGTGGCTAAAGGGGTAGGAAATGAGTAAACGGGTTGGCTGACTCATGGCCGGCTGGCTGGCTGGCGAGGAGAGAGGCGAGGCCCTGGGACCACAGGTGGAAAGTGTAACTTTGCATGAGGGCTCCTGTAGCTCAGAGAAGGACTGTGTTCAGAAACATTCGGGGTTGACCATCACCCTCGCATAGAAGGAATGAGCTGGGAAGGTTATCCCTGCTCCACTGGCCCCTCCACCCCATCTCCTCGGTGCCTCAGTGGCTGCCCAGGGCCTGCCCTGTGCCCTGGCCCCTGTCTGGTCCACCTGTAACTCTCTGCTGATGGGACTCTTCCTCCCTAGGCTCAGAGCCCCGAAGAGCAGCGCCCCCTGGCGTTGGGTGAGCTCCTAGTGCCTTGTTGGGCACCTGGCATGCTGTCCTGGTTCAGGAGACAGTCCCTGCCCAGCGTGGGTAGAGTCAGACCAGTGAGGGCCAGGCCCAGCGTCGGCACCCACGGGCTCTGTCTCTTCCGACAAACGGCTCGATGCCTCCGACGCCTGGGGCCTCGTCTATTTTGAACACATTGACAGTGGCACCCAGGCAGCTCAGAAACTGTCAGCTTGTTGTTTCAGTAAGGGCCACGCATGCCATGGCCGTGGATGGCGGTCCCTGGCGTCTCGTCTGCACTTGGCATTGAGAGAAGCAGCTTGGCGATCCCTTCGTGTTCCTTTCCACGCAGCGGGCTCTCAGCTCAGCCACGAGGAGGGTCCGAGGGTGAGCACCGTGCACAGCCACTGAAATAAGGTCATAAGAACATTTCTCTGGGATAAAACTGCTGTTCTGAAACTTTGGCCGCTGTTCACCCCTGCTTGCTTAAAACAAAAGAATTATTGCTTTAGTTTCCAGCTTGAGACCTTGAAGGCTAGGGAAAAAAAAAACCCTTTTGAAGACTAGAACCAGAGGAGTCACCGGCCGGCACCAATTGTGTAGCTACAGCACCTGTTTTTACAAGATAGGACCACTTTCCCACGTCTAGCAGAATGTATAATTAGAAGATAAGGAGCGAGCAATAGGGTCATTCATAGTCTATTGGCACCCCTTCCCCAGATGCAGCCTTGGGAGCTGTTCGCCAAACGTAGGGCAATAACATTTATAGTTCAGACCCCTTTCAAAGGCCTGCCTGCACCCGGGGTGGTGCGGCCGTGGGTGTTAGGTCTCTGTGCAGTGCCCCCGAGACCGTCCTGGCCAGTTTTCAATATATCCTTGCCTGCTTATTACCAACTTAACCGCCTCCTCGGTCATTTGCAACTGGTCGTGGAAGTTACCCCCCAACACCACGACCCAGACAAGAGGCTGCTGCACTTGGAGTTGGTGTTGCTCCTGCTCCAGGTGCAAGTTCGTCCCCTTCCCTCGGAGCCGTCGCCACCTCCCTCCTGCTCAGATGAGTTGGTCCCAGGGACGTCACCCTCGAGAACACGGGGAGCTGGTGGCCTTGGTTGACAACCCTATGGCTCACTCTGGATTTGGGGTGGGGTTGACTTTCAGGTCAATGTCTCAGGGACACTTCCTGGAGGATGTGACATTAGTGTTTGACCTTGAAGGGTGCTGAGAGGACACAGGATGGAGGGGAGGAGCAGGCAGCGGTGGGCAGAGGGCAGAAAGAGAGGGGGCGGAGGCAGGGAGGCTGGACTGGAGGCTGAGATGACTGCTGGCCTCGACTTCTATGCCCAGAGGGAAGCGGAGGCCACACGAGGAGAAATGCTGCTTAGTGTCACTTTGTGTTCTTGTCAACCGCACGGCAGCGGGACAGACGACTTCTGCCGCGAATAGGACAAAAGTACTTGCTATACCAAGAGGTTGGAAAAATGGAGAGGAAAAGAACACTAACATAAAAACTCTGTGTCACCACCCTGGAGTCCTTGACGGTTGTTGATCCATTGGCACCCACACTTCCATTTTGCCCTGAGCCCCAGAGTTTATGTGGCTGCTTCTGTCTGCAGTGAAGAAACATAGAGACAACACATATACAGTGAGATCTGTTCTAGTCACGAGGACGGTCCAGAGATGGGGGACACTGACGACACCTTGCCATGCTAGCGGTCGGCAGCTGTGCATGTCTGCAGGCAGCCCAGGACCAAACCAGAGAGGATGGATCTTGCATTGCCACGATGTGTACACCATCTGGATACCATTGCTGACATGGACACATAAAGAATTATTTGACACTGAAACTGGGACTCAGAACAGTTGGACATTGAAACTGAGACCGAAACATTTTTTGTTCTTATACATTTATTTCTAGTATGCAGAGGCAAGATATTTTTGAAGAAAAGAAACGGGAGAGTGATTGATATAGAGGCAGGGTGGCCTTGAACAGGCTGTCAAACTACAGGGGAAGGCTTGGGTGGATGGGAAGCGGATGCGGGGGGAGATCAACTGAAGGACTTGTATGCATACATATGAGCATAACCAATGAAGGAAAGACACTGGCATGGGGAGGGTGGGGATATGTGCTGGGGGGTAGGGGAGGCTGGGGGGAGGATAAGGGGGAGGGGGAAAAGAAAACATGTACTACTATTAATTATAAGTTATACTGCAAAAAAATCAATAAAAATATATTAAAAAATTATGAACAACAAATACAAAAAAATAAAATAAAAAGTGAACAAGAAAAAAAATAAATAAAATAAAAATAAAAAAATAAAATAAAATTCATCTTTATTATTGAGAGTATTAACAATGTCACTCCCCCCCCATTGACTCTCTTCTACCCCACTGCTGCCCCTCCCCACTCCCCCCGCCCCAGGCCTTCACACAATATCTTTCTTTGTTAATCCTCACCTGAGCATATTTTTCCATTGATTTTTAGAGAGAGTGGAAGAGAGAGGGAAAGGCAGAGAGAAACGTCGATGTGAGAGAAGCACATCGGTTGGTCGCCTCCTGCAACCGAGGTACATGCCCTTGACCGGCCTCGAATCCAGGACCCTTTGGTCTGGTCCACAGGCTGATGCCCTATCCACTGAGCCAAACTGGCTAGGGCCCCAATATCATGACTAGTCAAAGGGATACACATTGAATTACTGGGAGAGGCCAATTTCTATTGACCAAATGGGCCAGATGAGCACCTGAGGGCCAGGTGGCGGCGAGAGGAGTGTGTCCACACAGAGCCAGCATCCTGTCCAGCTTCTCTCCACTCACAGGCTCCGGTGAAAAGACAGACATGCCCTGTGCCACCGGGCTCCACTTCCAGAGCCACGTCCTCATCCTCGGATGCTCTGGCCACGTGGGCAGCCCTGGGCGGGCCAGCCACATTCTCCTGTTTACCGGCCATTCTTTTCTTCTTGAGGACCCACTCCTGCAGGCAGGAGGCAGCCCTGCCTCGCCCCCACTCCTCTCCCACCCCCCCCACCTCCACTCAGCCTCATTACATGGGGCCCAGCCCCAGGCCAAGGGTCTGGGGTCCTGGCTTCCCAAGGGGCCGGGACCGCGTGAGCCAGGAGAGCCTTCCTGACAACAGTTCTGGCCACAGAACTCCAGGCTCGGAGCTAATCTGGGGATCGGGGCTCTTTTAAGTTGTCAGTGACAGAAAATAAACTCGGCAGCTGAAGAAGGAAGCAAGAGCACCTTTATTGGCCATGGGAAGCGATTCCAGAGTGGTCAGCAGACAGACAGAGGCACGTCTGTACACACACACACACACATAGACACACATACATATGTAGTCATGCCTACGTCAATACACACGCACCTACGAAGACATCCACGCACGTCATTGCGGGGTTGGCTATGAGAGTGTGACATTAGGGACCAGCCAAATGTTTGACGTCCGTGGCTCTTTCAGATCAATGCTGAACATCTATGCCGTCAAACAGGCAGTTGTGCATCGCCACATTTTCAAGGAAGATAGCAGCTAATATGACTGACGAGAGCTGTCATCCTAACATTTATTGTACACTCGCCATATCTCAGGCCCTGCTCTATTAAATTCCTTCAGGTTAGGGATTTTAACAATATTTAGGATGTCACAAAATGCTCATACTATACTGCTCAGTGGGGGAAAGGTTTGACATGCACTGAGTGGCCAGATTATTATGATCTCTGAACGCATAATAATCTAGCCACTCAGCATATAGCCTATATAATAAAAGGCCAATAGGCAAATTGTCCCCTTGACCAGGAGTTCAACCAGCAGGCAGGCCAGCCAACTGCCCATGTCTCCTCTCCCTTCTCCAGACCCTACCCATGCACGAAGTCATGCACCAGGCCATACACACACACACACACACACACACACACACACACACACACTGAGTGGCCAGATTATTATTCATTTAGAGGTCATAATAATTTGGCCACTCAGTGCATATAGAAAACTAAACCCACATAGCTACTCTAGCAGAGGGATTCTATCTGGGGCTTAGATCACAGGGCGTTGTATTTTTATTTATTCTTCCGTGTGCTATAACATTGTCTCCCATGACAATGTATCTATAATAAGTGTAATATTTTCAATATTGACTAGGTGAAAGGAAGGGGGAGAGTTATTTGGTTGGATTTGAGGGATCCCATAGAGGAAGCAAGAAATCAGACTGGAGACAGGTTTGGGGAAACCATGGAAGGCCCGGGGGGCCAGGTCCGGAACAGAGCGAGGACACAGCGGGGAGCCACTCATGTTGGTGAGGAAGGCAGTGACAAACTCCACAGCCAAACATTCTTCGGTGACAGCATTGAGAATGCCCTTGATTTGGAGACAGAAGGCAAGGAGGCCAGACCAGGGGAGGAAGGTCTTGGAGGCATAATGGCAGAGAGCAGAGGGCCCTGCCGGTGGCATTGCCAGGTGGCATCTACCGGAGGGCATCACGTGAGAGAGCTGGAGCTGAGCCAAGGTACTCTGGGGGTGCCTGAAGGGCTGACGGGGGTGCCCAGGAGGAAGCCTGCCCTGGCTCCAGAGCTGTCTCTGGGCCTCTCTCTCTCTCTTTTTTTTAAAATATTTTTTTTTATTGATTTCAGAGAGTAAGGGAGAGGGATAGAGAGAAAGAGAAACATTAATGATGAGAGAGAACCGTGGACCGGCTGCCTCCTGCACAGCCCCCACTGGGGATGGAGTCTGCAACCCAGGTACATGCCCTTGACCAGAATCGAACCTGGGACATTTCAGTCCGCAGGCCAGTGCTCTCTCCACTGAGCCAAACTAGCTAGGGCTGGGCCTCTCTTTGACGTGACAACTTTCCCCCTCTTCCTCTGTGCTCTTGGAGATAAAACCCATTTTTTATCCTCAAGTTCCAGTTCCAGTTTAGCTTTCGAAGATGGCCGTTGCGGAATCTTCCGGAAACGTCTCCGTTGCTCGAAGACCTGTTAGGAGCTCTCAGTGGCTGTGAGCAGTGGCATGCTCTGCCAGCCTTGGGGCAGGGCCCCGAGGCCACACGTGTGTCCAGCCGCGGGCACGGCTCACGTTGCTGGGATGTGGGGTTTGTGCCTTTGGGAAAGAGTCAGCGAGCCCGTTCTTTTCAGCTGGACGCAAACACGCTGCACGTCCCACTCATGATGGGAATGGCAAACGTGCTCATGTGTGAAGGGAGAGGACCGGCTGCCGGTGTGGCTCAGCGGTGGGCGTCAAGCAGGAACGAAGAGGTCCCTGGCTCAGTTCTGGTTGGGGCGCCTGCTCAAGTCTCGGGCTCAGTCGCCAGTGGGGCCGTGCAGGAGGCAGCCAATTAATGACTTCCTCTGTCATCGATGTTTCTATCTCTCTCTCCCTCTCTCTCTCAAAATAAAGGGCGAGAGAGAGAATCAATCCAGCTCTAGGAGGAAAGCCATCGCCGCCCTGGCACTGCTGGCTGAGCCGTCCTGGACTCAGTTCTCTGACCGATAGAATGGGACCACAGAGGTGCTTCGCCTCCTAAATGTCGTGAGGATGAAACGTGTCGGCACCTGTGAGAGACTCGGAGCTCCCCTGTGTCTCACGGACCCACCGAACCCAGCTGCTTGCTGCGCTTGTTACCATGGCATCGTCTACGTTACCCTCAGCCCTGCGCGTTTCCCTTGCATCCCCCCACGCCTGCTCCGAACACACTCCCTCGGATACCTTTCTGCAGGAGAAACGGATGTGCGCTTCATTTTATTTATTTATTTGTTTATTTTTAAATATATTGTATTGATTTTTTACAGAGAGGGAGGAAGAGGGATAGTTAGAAACATCCATCAGCTACCTCCTGCCCACCTCCTACTGGGGATGTGCCCGAAACCAAGGTCCATGCCCTTGACCGGAATCGAACCCGGGACCCTTCAGTCTGCAGGCCGACGCTCTATCCACTGAGCCAAACCGGTTAAGGCTGACGCATGCTCTGAATGCCACTGTTACCCTGTGCCGTCCATCCCTGATTCATCAGTGTTCAGTGACTGCACTCGGAGTCCCAGACCAGAGGCCAGAGGAAAGAGCACAGCCTTCTCAACCCCGTGGGGATGCTCCTACACACCCTGACCCGCATCATTCAGCCCCTCCCGACACCGGTTCCCTCCCCCGCTCCAAACGCACCCCTGCCTGCCTCCCCTGCCAGCACACAGCCGCCCCGAGAGAGGATCAAATGGAGGAAGGCTTTTCCGCACCTGGCACGGTGCCCCGACACAGAGAAAGCGCTCGCTAAATGTTTATTGAGTTTTAAAATAATTGTGATGGATGGCCACCGGCGTTATCACTTTGCATATTGTCTCCGAAAGCCCTGAACTCAGTGGCTTCTTGGCGTGGAGGACTGGATCATTTATCCTTTCTATTAAAACGCCTGAGGGGGGGGCAGAGACAGGGCTGCTGCCCCCCTGTCTTCCCGTTGAGGGGTTCGGAGTCCCCAAGTTCTTCCTACGGGTCCTGATGCGGGCCGGGGAAAGGCCGCTTCAGGGGTGGGCGTCTCGGGAGAGGGGCCCTGGGTCGTGCATGGGCCTCCTGGCTCTGCTCAAGGATGCTAACCCTGTGACCCTCGGTGAGTCGCTGCCTGTCTCTGGGATGGGGCATTTACCCCAGTCCAAAATAAAAAATAAATAAAAAGACAGCATTGCCGCCGAAACCAGTGTGGCTCGGCGGATAGAGCGTCGGCCTGTGGACTGAGGGGTCCCAGGTTCAATTCCGGTCAAGGGCATGCACCTTGGTTGCGGGCGCATCCCCAGCGGAAGGTGTGCAGGAGGCAGCTGATGGATGTTTCTCTCTCATCGATGTTTCTACCTCTCTATCTCTCTCCCTTTCTTTCTGTTAAAAAAAAAAATCAATAAAATAAAAAAGAGGGCAGCTTCTTTATAAAAAAAGAAAAAAGAAAAAAAAAAGGAAAGCATTGCCAATTTCAAAGGGATGTATGGAGATGACAAGGAGACAAGAAGAGGAAATTGCTTTGTAAACTCGGAAGCACGGAGCCGGCAGAGCGTGCCTGCACTCCACGCAGATGGATGTTTCCCGTGCTTGCCGCCGGGGGGAGACCAGGCCTGTTCACCCCTCTCCCGTGCGAGGGTCTCAGGAAGGCACGGTTTTCGTGGGAACACATTAGAGAGTGGCTTGATTAGCCAGTCGGACCCGATGTCATGAATTCAGCCACATGCTCAGTCAACACCGAGAGCATCGAGCCATTCTGGGCGCCACACGCAGTGCTGCTGGGACAGACACTCCTAAGACAGTTTCCCCGCCCTTCAGAGAACACCGTTACATCAAAAAAGGCCAAATAAAAATTAAAAAAAAAATCTCTGTTCCTGCACATTCGATGGCACCGCGTTCTGTTTTCACGACGCGGAGCTGACCGCCTCGGCCACGTCCTCAGCGCGTCTGTGGGTGACAGCGTCCGTCCCAGCCTCCTCGCTCCCAGACACCTACCAGGCCGCGCCCCGTCTCTGTGTCGTTCTGTTAATAGCATCTCAATCGCCATATGGCCGCGGTGCCGATTCCATCGCCGGAGCCAGCCCCCGGGGAGAAAGGAGACCCTCTTTAGAAAGGACGGTACCCTCATTAGAAAGCTCCCCCAAATCACGGGGTCTCGGGTCCCTTCTCCCGGAAGCTTCTTTTCCCCAATTAGTTAATCAGGATATTCTGGGCGCTACTCAAAAGACAAAGTGTCAAAAAAAAAAGAAAAAAAAAAAAGGTTGGGATATTTCTTTCTTTCCTTTTTGTTTTCTACGTGACAGGCACGGGGTACATGGTGTTGGCCCGTGTCTGGATGAATGCGAGGCTCACGCGGCGATTTCTGTTAACGAGGGGAGCGCGGCTCGCTCCGGGCTGAGACAAAACAGGAAGAGCCCCGTCGTCCCTGTGGCTCCCCTGTGCCGGCGCTTTGTCTCCGCTTGGAAACTGACCGGGATGCAAAGCGTGGGACCCGGCGTGCTGAGTCCCTCTCCAGGGCCGCGTGGAAAAAACAAACAATCAAACAAACAAACAAACAAACAAACTCCCTTTTCTTTCCACAAACCAACAAACAAACTCCCTTTTCTTTCCACAAACAAACAAACATCTCCCTTTCTTCCCCCCGAAGATCCAAGCTCGCCACCCCATGTCAAAACACACTCGTCATTGCGTAGCATGGTGTTTCATCAACCTGGAAATGTTTTTAAAAACCCATCGTATTTCGAAGCTTCCAAAGTCATTTCCTGGGTTAGCATTTTTTTTTTTTCCTGCACGAAGCCTGCCTTTTTTTTTTCTTCCTTCTTCTTCTCCTTCCCCTTTCTGATTTCCATATTCCCCAATAATTATTAAGCGCGCTTATCTCCCAGGCTGGCATCGCCGATGCCGACGCTGCCGGTAGCCGGGGCTGTAATTCTTATGAATTACTGCGTTTTACTGTCGTGCGTTAAAACATGTTACCGAGCTTCCCCAAGCGAGCAGATGGCCTCCAGAAAGCGCGTTTTAATTTTTCAAGTGCGTAAGTATCAGCAGCCACGCCGAGGCGTGCGCAGCGCAGGGCGGGGGCCGGCGGAGCGGGGGCTGGCCAGCCCCACCTGGGGGCCGGGGAGGACTCATCCGTGGGGGCACGCACACACACACACACACACGCACACACACACGCACACACACGCACACACACACGCACACACACACACGCGTGTGGGCAGAGCAGTCTGATGATCAAAAGGACTCGTGGGGGATCTAAATGGCTACGTTGAAAAAAAAATTGGAAGCAACAGAAGAAAAAAAAAAAAAAGCCAAGGAATGAAGAGCATCTCTGCCACGAGGATGGGAAAGTTCGTGGCAGCCGTTTGCTAGAACCGGATATCAAAACGTCTCAACTTTTTCAAAGTTTCCGACATGAAACGGCGGCGATGAAACGCGGCGGCGAGGCAGCCATTGTTGGGGACGGTCACTTCTTGCATGTCATGTGGCTTTAAAAACAAGTCAGATAAATGATGGTGCCATTAAAACTGAACTAATTAAAGAAAGCTTCTTTTAAGAACTCATTAACTGCAACCTCATTTGCATAATGATGCATATTAATTAAGTTTTAATGAATCTGAATTTGCACCAAGCCTATTCATGTTGGCTTTGAAACAAATTGAACAAATTAGTTAAAAGCTTTTTGGAATCTACTTTTCACACCAAACAGGATATGAAGGCAATCATCGCCACACACAAAAAAAGAAAAGAAAAAGAAGGAAAATATTTTTCCTTTAATTTAATTCGAAGGTAGGCAGGCCCCATCTATTAATTATTTTTAAATGCAATAATTTTAAGCCTTTTCTTTGGAAGATCAACACTATTGCTTGGTGTTCGACGGGCAATGTTACAAATGCAGGTTGTGGGAAAAATCTTTGCAGCCAGTGTATTTATGGGCAGTCAGCTGGAGATATTCGACTTCAGGGTGAATTTAGTTTAGTTAATAGCGGGGTGAAAAATTGAGGAGGTAATTTCTGGGCCTCCTGAACAGGTATATAGTATGACAGCTACATGAGATGTCAGAAGGTGGTGGCAGGTCCCGTTTTGGGGGACACAGGCAGTGACGTTATATTATCGGTGTCACATTCCTATGTGAATCTGATTCTTCCTCATCACAAATCTAAGTAGCACAGACAAAAAAAAAAAAAAAAAAAAAAAAGAAAGAAAGAAAGAAAGAAAGAAAGAAAGAAAGAAAAAGAAATCAAACCCTTCCAAAACATGTGTTCTTTTCCTCCGGATCTGTACAAGCAATTTTTTTTTATACCCAAGGAGCAGAATTCCATTTTAACAAGTTTGCGCGCGCGGCTCATCATAAAAACAAGCATTACCGCAGCCGCGGTACTGATTCGCTCACACCCCATTGTGTCTTCATCAAGAACGGAGAGATTTATGTAATTACCGCTCCGTCTTTTGTGGGAGGAAAGCGCTTGTTTTGTAAGTCAGCATATACAAAGGCGGGACGCGCTGTTATTGTTGCCCTTACAAGATCTTCTCCCCCCTCTTTAAAACGTTCGCCGAGCTGCACTCCAGAGGTCGGCAATTAAGAGGTGCTGGGTACCGGGAACGCACGTTTAGGAAATGTAGTTAAGGCACTCACGGTTAAATGTGGTTAACCCGTTTATCCCTCCACCTTTCTCCCCGTCTCATGCCTTCTCGGCCGGCCCTGTTCCCAGGGACGCGTCCAAGGACGGCGAGCGGCTTTACATGCAGCGATCTGGCCACCTGCCCCAGGATTATTCTCTCCAATGACATCTCTCCTGTGGGAATGTGTCTGCGCGCGGGTCAGTGATGGCTTGGGACTCTTGAGAGGAAAAGAAAGTGAGAACCAGCTCTCAGCCGCCCCCCCCCCCCTCCCCTGGGCCCTGTACAGGGTTGCATGCCTTTGAAAGGGCCCTGCTCAGCTAGGAGGCTTCCCTGGAGACAAGGCTTTTCCGTTAGGGAGCCAAGTCCACCTGCAGGACAAGATCCGGAGCCACCGGCCACTGCTCGCTTGCGCCCTGCACACCAGCCGTGCCCTCGGTTTCCTGCAAGGGAGAGGGTCTGCCGTGTGTCAGAACAGGAAGCAGAAGCAAGAACCGAATGCCCAAACAGCCTAAATAACACACCGATTCACAAACCACGACAGGGATGCTTTTACAGCTAGCTTCCTCCCATGCCCTATTTTCACGGGCATATACTCCTGTCCTTTCCCTTCCGTGCCGTGACAGCAGAGGGCTGTCATATGCCCTCCGATGGCAGTGGTTTTTTTTTTTGGGAAAAAAATATTTATTGATTTCAGAGAAGAAGGGTGAGGCAGAGGCAGAGCAGGAGAGAGACAGAAACATCAATGATGAGAGAAAATCACCCATTGGCTGCCCCCTGCATGCCCCCTCCCCCCATGGGGGACCGAGCCCACCACCCGGGCATGTGCCCTGACCAGGACTCAAACCATGACCCCCTGGTTCGTAGATGGGCGCTTAACCGCAGGTTGCGGGAGCCTCGGCTCTGGCTGGGAGCTGTTGCCACCTCGATCCGTTCTGCTCGGAAGGGAATACCGTTTCTGCATTTTTTTCTCCTTGCATTTCTGTTGTGCTTTCATCCTGGGAAAAAGAGGGGAGCTGCGCGCTATGGTAAATACTGTCGTACGTCCCCAGGGCAAACTGCTGCTTCGGGGTCACCCCTGGAGAAGCGGGGGGACTCCCACTGCCGTGCTTTAAGGGTGCTGAGTGTGCCAGGTGCACAGCTCCGCCGCCGAACCTGTTAGTAGAAGAAGAAGGGCAGTTGGAATTGGCCTCCCGGTCGGTCTGCCTTTAGGTTCACACAGAAAGGAGCTGGACTTGGGGGCCTGCAGGCGGGGGGAGGGAGGGAGGGGGGGGAGGTGCCGGGGACCGGACAGGCATCAGCTTTCCTCGCCCTGACAAGGATTTCCAGTCTTATTTTATAAAAGATCCCAAACCAATAGATGAGCTTAGAGTTTTGATATTATGCTGGAGATAACATGTCTGAAATGATACTGTTCTTGTTATGGACAGGGATCCCCAAAACTATCCAGATGTGTGAAAATATGTCTCCGAGTGAGTTTAATGCCACGAAAGAATCAGGTTAATGTCTGTGGGCACCTACAGAGCTCCAGGCTTTTCTTCCCTTCTAATGGGGCTGAGGGTTGTTGTGTTAATGCTTCTTCCTTGACCGTAAACTTGGTGACGTCAGTTCCTGACCTGAAGAAATACCCCAATCATACAAACCGCTGCTTAAATATATACAGTGTTTTCTGCAATCTCCTGGTTGTGTTGAAGTTTTCTCCTACGAATTTCATTAAGTGTTTCATAAGGAAATGTTTCTTCTGATGTCTCAGAATGTGCTGATTCTTTCAAACCTTTAATTCACTTCATGAGCCTCCCCCCCCCCCCCCCCCCAACACACACACATTTTGCTCAGGTTTTTCTACTGCTAAATGTTGAGATGCGTTACTACAAAAAAGAAAAGAAAAAAAGATCCCAAACCGAACAGATTGGCACAGGGAGAAGATTTCCCGTGGCTCCCACGCTTCCCTCCCCGCTCTCCCAAGGGTACCGCCTGCCACCGGCTCCCTCGCCGACATCTCGGGCAGGTGGCCTTCACCCCAAAAGGGAGGCGAAGGGAGAGGAGGAAGGAAGAAAGGGCCAATTTCGCCCGGAGCCTCGGCTTCTTTGGGGGAGCATTTTGACAGAAAGCGGCCTCCTTGGGGGAGGTCAGGAGTCACCGGTATTAAACGAGACAAGCTGGTAGCGCGGTGTTAATGGCCGCGGCGAGCAGATGTTCCGTAATTAGGGGAGATGTGAGTGACAAGGCGGCGAGGTGCGCGTGCGGGGGGCTGGCGCGCGGCAGCTGCCGGGCCGCTCCCCTGTCACGGGCCGACACAAGTCAGACCAGCCCCCTCGAGGCTGCGGCGCCGTGACAATTAGGGGGGAAATGGCATTTGATTAGAATAAGGGATGTATCGCACCCAGAGATTCCTCCCCCGGAGCCCGGGCCGGTTTGCCGTGGGAGAGGGAGCCGGAGGTCCAGGAGCGAGGGGAACGAAGAGGTGGGGCCGGACCGGGTGCGAGTCACCGACACTTGCTTTCGTACTTAGTCGCTAGGAAGAGCCTTTACCAGAAAAGGGACGGGCCGAGACCGGTGTGGCTCAGTGGATAGCGCGTCGGCCTGCGGACTGAGGGGTCCCAGGTTCGATTCCGGTCAAGGGCCTGTACCTTGGCTGCGGGCACATCCCCAGTAAGGGATGTGCAGGAGGCAGCTGACCGATGTTTCTCTCTCATCGATGTTTCTAACTCTCTATTCCTCTCCCTTTACATTCCTCTCTGTAAAAAATCAATTATATATATATTTAAAAAGTTAAAACAAGCCCTGACCCGTTTGGCTCAGTGGACAGAGCATCGGCCTGCAGACTGGAGGGTCCCAGGTTCGATTCCGGTCAAGGGCATGTGCCTTGGCTGTGGGCACATCCCCAGTCGGGGGTGTGCAGGAGGCAGCTGATGGATATTTCTCTCTCATCGATGTTTCTGACTCTCTATCCCTCTCCCTTCCTCTCTGTAAAAAAATCAATGAGATATATTTTAAAAAGAAAGAAAAGGGACGGGTTCTCCTCCCTCCTGGAGTGGCCACATCTCCCCGTAGCTCTCACATGCCTTCTCCTCTTGCCCTCCCTGGTCCTGACCGTCATTTGTTCTAGAATATCCCACAGGCCCCCCTCGTGCTCCTGGCCAGGCTGGGGGGCCTTTCCTAACTTAGTCCGGCCCCTCCCGGGATAGGCAGGACGGTGCCCCAGACGGCTCCCGCCGTCTTCCTCCCGCTGACCGTCAGCGTGTCTCTGTTTCACCCTCCAGACCCCCTCCCCCCGGCTCCGTGCCCAGCAGCGGCTCTCGGTGAGCGTGTTTCTGTAAGCCACAGCATCCCTGCAAAACTCCCCACACGTGTTCACTGCCCCGCTTGCCCGGCGGGTCCACGGTCATGAAGAGCGTGCACCCCTTTATGCTGACACCACGAAGCAAAGTCAGAACACGTCCTCTGTGTAGAAGCAGCCTGTCGGGGTGGCAGCTAAAGAGGGAGAAAATTACGCCTGGTCCGCGTGGCTCAGGGGGTGAGGGTCAACTTAGCAACCAGGAGGTCACAGGTCGATTCCCAGTCAGGGCGCATGCCCAGGTTGTGGGTTCAGTCCCGAGGGAGGGGTGTGCAGGGGGCAGCCGATGGGTGATGTTCTCTCATCTCTGATGTGACTGTTCTTCTCCCCCTCTCCCTCTCCCTTCCTCTCTGAAATCAATGAAAATATATTGAAAGAAAGAAAGAATGAGCAAAATCAGCTTTCGAAAGGGTCATTGGATACCTGCGGTGGCTCTCTACTGTGTTGGGGTCTGGACGGGCATGGCAGAGAAGTGGGGGGTGGTCCCCTGGACCCCGTTCCTGCAGGAGGCAGCGGCGCCGGGCCTGCTGGGAGGAATGCTAGGCTTCAGCTCCGAGAGCCTGGCTGGACGGGGCCCTGGCTCTGCTGGTCCCGGGGGCCCAGCCTCTCGGGCCCTCGGCCTCTTTCTCTGTGGAATGGTGAGGAGGACGTTCGACTGTCAAGGTCATGGGGAGGCTGGCAGGGTCAGCGGTGCTGTGAAACCCTTGCTGGGGCCGGTTGGCTTCCTTTCATTTCTGACGTCATGGGCTCTGCAGACCAGCAGGCATCTGGCGGCCGATTAAATTCCCGTATCCTGGAAATCCAACAGGACCCTCGCCCGTACCACTGGCAGAGGGCAGGGAGGCTGGGAGGAGGGCGTGGAGAGCTTTGATGGCCCTTCCTACCTCCCCCCTCCCTGGGGGTCTGGGCTCTCCTTTCCCCGGCTCTCGTGACCCCATTGTACAGAGGAGGACGATGAGGCTCAGGGAGGCAGAGTGAGTCTCTCAGGGCCACCCAGCCCCTGAAAGCCAGAGTCTGGGGCTCCCTGTCCTGGGAAGCTGAGGGTGTCACTGCCTGTCATCAGAGATGGAGAGATAGCGTTTCTGGGAAACATTTCAAAGCAGCCCGGCACCAGAATAGCCCGCCCTGGGCTCCGTGCCCGCTGCGCCTCTCCCTCCGCCTCCCGTGGCTTCTCCAGGTCTCTCATCTCAGCCCCTCGCCTCCCCCCGCCAGCCCCCTTCTCGCCCCTCACTCGCTCTTCATCTGTCTCTCCATCTCTCTCCCCCGATTTCTAATTCCCAAGCCCGCGAGCTATTACAGAAAGCATAATGACGGCTACACTTGTCTATGGCAATATGACTGTCTCGCTTATTGCTTTGTGAAGCACTCTGGGAGCCTTGGAAATGCAAGGTGTTATGTAAAATGAAAATCGATTCTAATTCTAAATAAACATCATTGCTTCGCGCCTCCCTCGCAAGGCATTGTTGCACGCTCAGGGAAGACGGGACCCCAGTTTCCCCCAGAGGTTTGAACGATCCGTCTGGGGGCCCCCGGGGTCTCGGGCGTTGTCACGCCAGGGCGAGATCCCACTCGGCTCTCAATAGAGCCTTACAATGACAGCTAATTGCACCTGGTAGAATGTGCCTTTGTTCCCTTTTTTTGTTGTTGTTAAGGAAGGGGAATGGTTTCCGTCTGCAGGAAAGGCGGCACCCCTTTTAGCTCATGCTCAGGTGATGATCGAGCCGTGCGCCATATTCCCCGGACGCATGTCTCCGGCGGCAGCCGCCCTCCGGAAACGGGGAAGAAAACCCCCTCCACATCGGGAGACTTCACCCCCTCCTCCCCCCCGCCCCCCGCCCCCGCCCCCCGCCGGCTGGCGGAGTCATTTATATGGACACGCACAGGCGTCCTCTCCGGTGGAGAGTCCCATCCACCCAAGTCAGAAATGCCGTCAAAGGCAAAAGGCCACGAGGGCGTGCTCCCCAAGAAAGAAATGACCCCCTTTTCATAGAGAACAGAACGCACGTCTGGACATTCTCGTTTCCACAAATGCCACTGGTCCCTCCTGGGCATCATTCATCTTTAAGAAAAAACAACTGAATGTTATATCCATTTTGTGTTTATTTTATTGTTTTTGCATAATTATCTTCTGAGCTCCTTTCCTTAAACACACACACACACACACACGTGCGCGCACACACTCACACACATGCTCACATGCACACAAACATACAAGCACATGTGCACATGCATGCACATGCATACCGTGTGGAGAATGAACAATTTCATCCTTGGGAGGCATGCCAGAACCCCCTGTGTGAGGAGGGCCAGGGAGGTGGCCGGGATTTGCTGTAATAACTCAGTCGTGAGTCCCTTTGCATCCACGCAAAGACCCCAGATGCCTGGGGCCTCGCAGCCTCAATTCATTCCCTCTTCTTGCAGTCCGATGTCTGGCTGAGTCATTGGGAGCGCCTGCTGTAGTTTGGCCCTGCAGGTGCTCCGAATGCGGGGAGGTGAGTAAAGGTGGCGGCGGCGGCACTGGGGTCTGAATGCATCGCGGATCTCGGGGACCCTCCAGCGAACAGGCCTTCCTCACGTGCACATCCAGGGCGTGGTATTGTCCCTCTCTGGCCGTCGTGTGTGAGCCTGTGACTGGTGACGAGAAAGTGATTCAGAAGTGTCTCTGGCAGAGGAGAAGGGGCGGAGTCTCATATGGACACTAATTCTGGCTTTGGCTTTGGGGGGGTGGCCAGGGGAGCAACCCTGGGGGCAAGCCCCTCAGCACAGGAGGCAGCGGGCATGAACCCACCAGAGTCCTGGCCATAGCTGAAGCCACCCTGAACCTCAGTTTCTCTTCCCTCATCCTCAGAATGGACCTAGTCACCCTCCTGAGGCCTGTGGGGAGAGAGAACATGGAGAGAGACAACATGGACTGAGAGAACATGGAGAGAGAGAACATGGAGAGAGACAACATGGAGAGAACCTGTGCTGTGCGGGGTCAGCGTGAACGATTCGGGCAGGGCTTGGGCCCGCAGGATTTGTGAAAATTTCCCAGCAGTCCCTAAGGGCACGGGCCCGGCACCTAATTGTCCTCCAATGCTCGCTCCCTCCGCTCTGGCATTTCCCTGGTTGCCTTTCTGTCGTTAGTTAGCACCATCTCCACTGTGGGCTAGACCCCACTCCAGATGCAAAGCAATATCTCCTGGCTTTCCTTGCAATGCATTTGGCCAGTGATGTGGGTTGGGGTGCGGGGGACCCCCTAGATCAGCCATGGGGAAGCTGCTGACCTGGCTGGGGAGGGGGGGGAGATGTGCTCCTCTGCTTTTCCTCTTGGGTGGACTGGAACTTTGCTGCAATGGCTGGAGTGCCAGCAGCCACTGTGGGCCACGAAGTGACATTATGTTGCAGATGGAAATACAGACAGAAGACAGCATCCCTGACGATGTAGTGGCTTTATTACATCATGGCTTCGTTTACATGAAAGAATGTGCTTCTACCTGCTTAAGTCACTCCAGTCAGGAATTTGTGTCTAGTAGCTGAGTATGATCCTAATCAGCATTCATTATATATGCAAATTGCTACACATTTTTCAAAGCTCATTTGCAGGCCGTCCCTCTCCAGGAAGTCCTCCCAGGTAACTCCAGACGCCCCTGTGTCTTCCAGCGTGGAATTCTTACACATCAGGATCCAGTCCATCACTGTCCTTCTCATCCCTCAAGCTCCTTCCTATGGGGCCCGCAATGAGGGTTCAAGCCCTTCAAGGACCGAAGTCCTCTCTGACAATGTCTCATATCACCCATGGCACCAGGAATGCTGAGGGGCCAGGCATGTGTATGTGGGGAGAGAAACAGCTGGTATATATATGTGATATTGTCTCTCCCTCCCCAATATCCAGTTAATGAAATTGAGGCTTCTAGAGGTTTCTCTTTGGCCAAAGTCACACCTCTCCCAAGTGGCAAAGTAGCATCCTACCTTAGGCTGGTCCCAACCCAAGCACACACCCTCCCCCAAAGGCCCATGCAGCACGTGGTTCTGGAGACACTGGCTTTTGAAAAGTGTCTCGCTGTGTTTTGTTTTGGTTTTCCTGGTTATAATTGGCACATACTTGTTGCAAAAGTTTTGAAAAAAAATATGGTTTTAGATATGTGTCCTTATTCCCCCATTCCTCTCCCATCCCACTCCCCCTCATGCCCTCACTCCCTGGTGTCTATGTCCATGGGTTAGGCTTATATGCATGCATACAAGTCCTTTGGTTGATGTCTCCCCCTTACCCTACCCGTCCCCTGCTTTCCCTCTGAGGTTTGATGGTCTGATTGATGTTTCTCTGTCTCTGGATCTATTTTTGTTCATCAGTTTATGTTGTTCGTTATATTCTGCCAATGAGTGAGGTCATGTGATATTTATCTTTCTCTGCCTGGCTTATTTCACTTAATGGCTTCTTTCTTGTGACTGTCACATACACTTGAACCCATTTCCTTTTTTGTGGAAGGAAAGCCAGGTATGTTCGTTGAGTAACAGAGACACTTTGCATTTACTGAGTGCTAACCGAACGGCCAGGAGCAGCTGAGTCCCGGAAATCGGAGGACGAAGACGCAGCCTCGGTCCTCCGATAGCCCGTGAATGGAAAGACCAATAAAGGGCACGTACAATGCGGTGTCACGGACGATGTCAGAGGTCAGTACAGGAGGCGAGGGAAGTGGCCTAGAGAGGCCTCTGACTTAGACAGAGGAGGAGTCAGGAAGCCTTCTTCCACCCAGTCCTTCATGCGTGCACCTGCTTATGTACCCGCTGGCCCGCTCAGCTCATTCATCCAATAATCACCCACTAAACACCCACTAGACATGGGGCATGCTTCCAGCAATACAGGCACAGAATTGGGGCTCAGACCATGTTTCCTGACTCCAGTTACTGTTCGGTGTGATGCTGTGATACCCCTTTAAAACAAACAAGAACACGGGAGAGTCAGGGTACTACACGCATCCAGGTTGAGCCAAGGCTGTCACTCAGCACGAGAGAGGCCCACACAGGGCCCATTAATCAGAGACTCTGGTTAATAGAGAGTTCTCCTATATGCCACGCACGAATTACGGGTTTTCAAAGAATTATAACACAGCAAAGTACACCGGCACTACACAGCTCATAATTTAATCTGCTTGGCTGTGACAGAAGTCACCTGAAGGGCTGTATTTAAGGCCATCAGCTTGGGCATGTCACACCTGCAGAGGTGAGACAGTGCAAAATTAATAGCTCCCGTTCTGACCGAGCTGCTGGTTTTGAAAATAGAAAGCTAAAACCCTCTCAAAAAACAAATATAGGGACACCTTCTCCAAATTTGCTCTATCAAGACATAAAAATCATCCCTCAGAATCACAAGCACGAATAGTATCAAGATCTTAGTATGATTTTCAAATAACCAAAGTGTTTTTGTGTTGGTTTAGGAGGTTGTTCAGAGGATAGGGGGTCAGCGGGGGGAAGAGGGTGGTGAATCTCATTTTGCAATCCAGAAGGTTTTTTGTCTTAAGAGAAAAAAGGCCTTTCAAATTTATTGCAAGTGGCCTTTGGATATAAATTTAATAGTGCTGTTTGTTTTTTTAAAATCTTTATTGTTGAGATTATTACAGATGTCCCTCTTTTTTCTCCCCATAGTCCCTCTCCACCCAGGTCTCAACCTGCCCCAGGCCTTTGCCATCCTATTGTCTGTGGCCATAGGTAATACATATATGCATATAAGATCTGTGTTTAATCTCTTCCTGCCCTCCATCCACCTTTCCTCTGAGAATCATCAGTCTGTTCCATTTCCATGTCTCTGATTCTATTTTATTCACCCGTTTATTCTGTTCATTAGATTTATTACTCATTTATTTTTATTTTTTAGATTCGATTGTTGATAGATATGTGTTTGTTGTCATTTTGTTGTTCATATATTTTATCATTTTCTTTTTCTTCTTCTTCCTCTTCTTAAAGCATACTCTTCAACATTTCATATAATACTGGTTTGGTGGTGATGAACTCCTTTAGCTTTTTCTTGTCTGTGAAGCTCTTTATCTGACCTTCAATTCTGAATGATAGCTTTGCTGAGTAGAGTAATCTTGGTTGTAGGTCCTTGCTATTCATCACTTTGAATATTTCTGGCCACTCCCGTCTGGCTTGCATAGCTTCTGTTGAGAAATCAGCTGAAAGTTGTATGGATACTCCCTTGTAGGTAACTAATTGCTTTTCTCTTGCTGCTTTTAAGATTCTCTCTTTGTCTTTTGCTCTTGGCATTTTTATTATGATGTGTCTTAGTGTGGTCCTCTTTGGATTCCTATTGTTTGGGGTTGTCTGTGCTTCCTGAACTTTTAAGTCTATTTCTTTCACCAAGTAAGGAAAGTTTTCTGTCATTATTTCTTCAAGTAGATTTTTAATATCTTACCCTCTCTCTTCTTCTGGCACCCCCATAATTCTGATGTTGCTACACTTGAAGTTGTCCCAGAGGTTCCTTACACTATATTCATATTTTTGAATTTTTTTTCTTTTTGCTCTTCTAGTTGGGTGTTTTTTGCTTCCTCATATTTCAAATTGTTGATTTGATCCTTGGGATCCTCTAGTCTACTGTTGAATCCTTGTATATTATTTTTTATTTCAGTCAGTGTATGCTTTATTTCTGACTGGTCCTTCTCCATGTGTTTGGCATTCTCACTAAGATCCTTGAAAGTCTCACTAAGTCCCTTGGAGATTTCTAGAGGATTGTTGAGTAATCTTATAACCAGGGTTTTGCACTGTATACCCAGTAGTTTGCTTTCCTCCATTTCTTTAATTTGTGACTTGTTTCTTTGTCTCCGCATTTTCGCTGCTTCCCTGTGTTGATAGAGTGGCCTTGCGTGCTAGGTGTCCTATGGGCCCAGTGGCTTGGCCTCTCCAATCACCTGAGGTGGATGCTCTTGGTGCACCTCTTTGTGGGCTGTGAACACAGTCTTGTTGTAGTTGAGACTTGATTGCTGTTCTTATCACTGGGAGGACCAGCTATAACTACAGTGGGAGAGCTGCTGTGCTGGAGACACTCTTATGGGGCAGGACTTGCTTCAGTGGGGCTTTGGTGCTCACTGAGTCTGCCCCTTGAGTGTATCACTTATACATGTGAAGAGTTGTAATCTGGTATGGTCTCACACTGACCACTGGGTACACTGGCTCTTGGGTCTCCAAGGAGGAGTAGAGTCAGCCACTGCCTGGGGCTGCCCAGCAGAAACTACAGAGAGAGCTACAAATTCTTCCTCTTTATGGGGTTTGGGAGTGCCCAGATGAGGCACAGCTATGAAGCAAGGCAGGCTGGTGCTGGTGCTGGGTCTTGGGCCTTTAATTGATAGGTTTGGGGCTCCCTGACCCAGCTGCAGCTTATTTGACAGGTTTTACCCTGAGAAAGGCCTTCCATATGCAAAAGCTGCTGCAGGCTGCTTGGGTGGGGTTGTAAACTGGATGAGGTGGAGTCTCAGGGAATCACCAGGAAGGAGCAAACAGCAATGTCTGCCAGTTAGCCCTGTGACCACGGAGCTCCCAGAATAGGAATAAGGACTGCTGCCAGCACCTCTCTCTGGGAGGAAGCTGCCCCAAGTTCTTGCTCAGATCCCAGACAACCCAGTTCCTCCTCGTATGTGTCTGGATCTCCCAGAGCCTCACCCTGGCACTGGAGCCTGGTAAGTTCAGGTTATGTGTTGGCCTTTTAAGAGGAACACCTGGGTCTCCAGCAGCCTCTGTGTCACTGAGCCCCAATCTGCACTGGCTTTTACAGCCTGTAGCTATTCCTGGCCTTAGGGACTTCTTTTCCCAGATATGCAACCCTGGACTGCGGCTATGCTGTGGGGCTGAGACCCCTTGCTCCTCCAAATGGCCTCTGCAAAGATGATCTCCCTCCCGATTAAAAAAGTGGCCCATGTGGGTACTGGACCAGCCAGTTCCATGCCTCCACACCTCCTACCAGTCTCGGTGTGCTTTCTTCGTTAGTTCTAGGACCTCCATTCCACCAGCTTTCTAGGGATTCTGGATGGTGGTGTTCTATATTTTAGTTATAATTTTGACGTGGTTGTGGGAGGTGGTGAGTATAGGTGTTTGCCTATGTCACCATCTTGGTCTCCTCCGTGCTACTTTTCTTTCTTTCTTTCTTTCTTTCTTTCTTTCTTTCTTTCTTTCTTTCTTTCTTTCTTTCTTCTCTCTCTCTCTCTCTCTCTCTCTCTCTCTCTCTCTCTCTCTCTCTCTCTCTCTTCTTTCTTTTAAGAAAGAGGGAATTACAGGTGAACTTACAGAGATGCTGATTAATGGGCTGCCAGCTGTCATTCGCTGGGACTCTGGGTGTTTGGAAGTCCTCTGGTGGTGCCCAGAGGTCTGAGATGTGTGCCTTGGCCTGGGTGCTCTGTCGGAAGTTCCTGCTATTCCTGCGAGCTGCCCCAGGAGCCATGGGGTGGCCAGGCCAGGGGAGTTTGAACACTTCTTCACAGAACCTCCCTTTGGGGGCTCCTGTGCATGTTCGTTTAGTAAAGGCTCTGGTAAGTCCTGCAGCAAAGACTCCCATTTAGCTTCCTACTACTCAGTGTCTCTCAAGGAACCTGTTCTATCACCTGGCAGAGCAAGGTTTCTGACAAGAACACCTCAGGTTGCTGGCCCAGGGGTATCACGTGTACTGACTTCCAACCAGGTGGTTTGCAAATTGTCAGCCACTTTTCTTTGAGTTGTTACCACATATCCTCTGAGTGCCTGCACTCGGGGAGTTCAGGTTAGAACGGGGGCAGTATGGGCAGCCTAGAGGCCGAAGCTGAGGCAGGCGGTGTGGGTTCAGATGCATAGTGAGCAATGTTTAATAACTCTGTATTTGAAACAACAACAGATGAAATTCTAATGTGGATGTCATGCTTTATAACTTGAAAGAAGGCCGCCCCATCTTTTGTTTGTGGAGCTCTGTGAGTCTTCCATTCACACAATGCAGCTTGAAATAATTTTGGGCTACAATATAGCCATGGCTGTGCTCTGAGGTTTAGAGAAGCCGGCCAGAGCTCAGTGTTTGTTATCTTGGGAAATGAAGGAGGTTTTCATGGTTATTCTTGGTGAGTTGCTGAGTCTCTTCAACCTCCTCGTGTGTGTCTGTGTGTGTGTTTATTTTTTCCCATTAAGTGGGTTCTTCAGGATGAGGAAGTGAAGGCATTCATGATGATAGGTGTCAGGGAGCTTGCAAGACAAGCTGAAGGCACATGCAAACCCCCTGGAGAGAACGTGGGGAGACAGTGGGCCCTGCGTACTTCTTCCTCCCATGGTCTCTTCAGCACCCAGGACAGCGCCTGGTGTAGTGTTAGTTGGATTAGTGGAGGAATCAACAAGTAAAAGAAAAGGGATTCTTCAGAGAGCTCTGATTTGCGGGGAGGGGTTAAGTGCAATAATAAAGGCAGGGGTAATAATTGTATTATCTGTTGCCACAAACCACCCCACAACTCCAATGCTGACAGCTTCAAGCATTCAAGCATTTGTTTTGTTTTGCTCATTTGTCTGTAGATTTCAAGTTGGGGGAGAGGGTGGAGAGGATCTCTTCACTGGGCCATGGGGTGGCTGGGTCTGGCCGCAGGCTCCCATTGTTCATGTCTGAGTCACAGGTCTGTCAGCCTCCTGGGACCAGTGACCCAAGACATGTTCTGGAAAATAGCAGCCCTCTTGTAGCCAAGAGACAATATCCATGAGAATAAAAATCCACACGCTGAGAATGGCTTAGTAGATGGAGGGAAGGCAGCTGGATTCTTCTTTTACCTTCATATAAACTGTGTCAGGAAGGCAAAAACACAAATTACTTACTTTAGTTCAGGAGGCCAAAAATATTGACTTTCAATTACAATCCTTATGCCTGTTGAAGGAAACTTCTCTTTGTTTCCTTCCAAAATAATTTTCAGGCTACAGAGAATTTCATTTAAAAATCTTTGTCACATAAAACAATTTCTCTTAAGGTTGTGGTGACCACTAATATGGATTAGATTTAATATTTTATTTGTTCGTTCATTCATTCATTCTAGCTTAGTCCTGCACAGCCTATGACAGCCTATATTCATCTATACTGAAGCAAATTGCATTCCTCACTTATGTAAATGTTCATCTATATCTTTAGGGTCACTCTGAACCCCAGATTGCCAATGTCTATTGATTCCTCAGTCACTCCAACCAGGTTGGGAGGGGCCTGGAGGACAATAGCTATGCATTCATCATTTCTGACTTTGGCGTAGAAGAGATGTTAAGTAAATGCCATTTGTCAAGAGGACTGGGCTCCTGGACAGCAAAACTCACACTCATGGAAAAGTTTCATATTTCTACATTGTGGTTTCTTTCTCTCTTTTCCTTTCCCTTTCTCTCCCATTTCTATTCTGTGTCTCTCTCTACCTCTCTCTTCTTAGAATCAATTATTATTCTATTTAGATAAAGTGTTCTGGAAAGGGTCCCAGTAGGGAATTTATATTTTAAAAGTATCAGCAGGAGACACCTAAAAAATGCTCAAAGTCACTGATCATCAGAGAGATGCAAATTAAAACGAAAACAAGTTATGTCCTCATACCTGTCGGGATAGCTACCATCAACAAATCAACAAAAGGCATGATGTGAAGAAAAGGGAACCCCAGTACACTGCTGGTGGGGGTGCAGACTGGTGCAGCCATTATGGAAAACAGTATGGAGTTTCCTCAAAAAATTAAATATGGAACTGCCATTTGACCCAGTGGTCCCACTTCTAGGAATATATCCTAAGAAACCCAAAGCACCTATCAAAAAGAATGTGTGCAACCTTATGTTCATAGCAGCGTTATTTACAATAGCTAAGATCTGGAAATAGCCCAAGTGCCCATCAGCAGATGAGTGGATAAAAAAAGCTGTGGCACATTCATATCATGGGATACTGTGCAGCAGTAAAAAAGAAGAAATTCTTTCCCTTTGAGACAGCATGGAGGAACCTGGAGAGTATCATGTTAAGTGAAATAAGTCAGCCGGAGAAAGACAAGTATCCCATGATCGCACTCCTATGTGGAATCTAATGGACAAAATAAACTGATGAAAGGATTGGACCCAGAGTCATGGAAGCATGGAACGGAGTGTGGAATCTCAGAGGGAAGGCAGGGGAGAGTGAGTGGGTGGGAGATAAGCAACCAAAGATCTTGTATGCATAAATGCATGACCTCTGGACACAGACAATAGGGTGGTGAAGGCCTAGGGTAGGGGGTGAGGGCAGACTGGAGGGAGTCAATAGGGGGAAAAGGGGAATATATGCAAAACTTTTAACTATATAGAAAATTTAAAAAATATTGGGACGTTTCTAGCATGCTGGTTGCCCAAGGAGCTTTGTAATGGCTTTGGGTTTCTCCTCTCTAGCTCTGTTGCGGCCCAGATCTGGCCCTTATGGGAGTCACCTGTTCTTTCTGCTATGGTCTCCCTGTGGGTCTCTCCAGTCAGTGGGAATCAGAAATAAAAACCAGTGCCTTTCACACGTGAGACGTGGAAGGCAAACGCAGAGAAAGGTTTCCGGGCTGGCTTCCATCGCCTCGTAAATATAGCAGCCGTTACTTGAATTCCATAAGAATGAAACTCTGATCCTTTAAAATGCATGCAAATTCCTGCAGACGAGATATGAAAAAGTCACTGTAGCTGTTGAGGCACTCCAGCTCCCTTGATAAATGGGACTTCCAGACCACACTTTATTGAGTCTCTGATTTTTAATAATTTGAATCCTGCAAGATTTAATTCTGCATAATTCTGGCTGAAATCAGCTTTTGATTGAGTTGTAATGGCTCTGTTATTGTAAATATCTCTGCATGCTAATGTCGTGCTGGAATTCAATAATATTTAGATGAAATTTTTCGCCTCGAGCGTTATGGAAGCAAGATTTAGAAAGTCGGGAAGTTTATGTCAAAGTGACATCTATTTCGGGTAACCTGCGACATTTTTAAATGCAATAAATGGTCATCTCAAGACGTGATTTAAATAATTATGAATTCTAAATGTATATCTGTGGATCAATTATAATATGTATTACATTATAATATGAATAAAATATATGAGCAGGTTTCAGATATATGTTTTTTTGTTAACCTTGCAATATTTCCTGACTTAGTTGTCCATGACTCCATGGAGGCCCCAGGGATGGGACCTGAGACCCCGAAGTTGCAAGGCAGTGGGGGGCTGTAGAAGTGGGTGAGTGGGGGTCTGTGAAGATCAAAGTAGACAATGGAAACATTTTCCAAAGTGAAATTTTTTGTCTAGTGTTTGCTCCATTTTTTATGCAACCTTGATCTTGCCAATATGTTCAACCGGAGACCGTCTAAGCCTGGGGAACGTGTAAACCATGTTGGTTTCTCTTCCCCCTTGGTCTAGTCACCGTGGACATTACCCACGTGGCCCATGGACTCTTAACCAGAGAAAGAGCATGAGATTCCCACGGGGAGGAGCACGTAGAAAGAATAGCTACAGATCGTGACAATTTACGGGGCCCTGAAGGAGATTCCTCCCCAGTCAGGCATGATACGGATGGAGAAACTGAGGCCTGGGGTGCGAGAGGGACCTTGCCTGCGGTCGCCTACCTGATCTGAGGCTGAGCCACCGCACGGCCGCAGCCTTCAGCCTCATCGCTCACAGAGGGCCTCAAACTTTTCTGTACGCGGCCAGCGAGTAGCTCTTTAGGTCTGAGGGACTCCCGGTGACTCAGGTGTTGCCAGAGCAGAGAGGATAGAGAGATGATGGGTGTGGCGGTGCTCCAGGGGAACTATCTTTGTGGGTCCTCCCTAGTCGCTTCCCTCCCAGCTCCTGTTGCTCTGCCTATAGGTCTCCATTCACTACATCTAGCACTTGCACCCCAGCCCCCCTTCTCAGGGGCCCTTGCTAGCTCCTCTGAGCAATGAGGAGTCGTCTGTTGACTTATGTTTTATTTTTTAAATATATTTTATTGATTTTTTTACAGCGAGGAAGGGAGAGGGATAGAAAGTCAGAAACATTGATGAGAGAGAAACATCTATCAGCTGCCTCTTGCACACCTCCCCCTGGGCATATGCCCACAGCCGAGGTACATGCCCCTGACTGAATCGAACCTGGGACCTTTCAGTCCGCAGGCCGACGCTCTATCCACAGAGCCAAACCGGTTTTGGCTTGACTTATGTTTCAGGTCTAACGTAATCTTGTCTTGTGATTTCGGGTGAGTTCCTTCACTTTCTGGGCCTCGGATGAGTCATCTCTACATCAAGGGGGCTGAACGAAGACTCCAGAGGTCACGGCGAGGCGCAGCCTCATGCACTTCTCTTTCGGGATCTTGGGAATCACGCAGCTCCGGGCTCCATCCTAGGTCTAGACTCCCCTGCGGTGGCACTTGTGCCTGGGAGTCACGTTCACTCAGAGCCCATCCCCATTTCCCCATCGTCTCTGAGCGGGATGGCGGTCACACAGGCTCAGGAGGTGGTTGCAGACATGCAACAAGAGGCGACAGGCGTGGAATGCACTTAGTAAAGTAAACACTAGACAAAAGGGCAGTTTCAGCAAGCATGTGGGCATAGTCCCCGGAGCCGCCCCTTCGAGGCCTCCTGCGGGTTTCCACAGGCTGAAGCCGGCAGCTGAGACAACACTCAGAGCTCTCCTCCACGCATCCCGGGAGCCGAGGGGTGCCTGCTCCTGTTCAGTTTCTGTTTTGCTCTTAAACAATTGCATTTGGAGGTTGCCGAGCAGAGTGTGTGCTCATTTCTAATGGAACATTCTAATAAGGGTGTTTTTTTTTAGTTGGTTTTTAAAGGTTATTATCATCTCTGTAAAGTTTCACGAAATGTGGCAGACAAGCTTTCATGAGAAGATAAATGCGCTCAGACACTGATGCTTTCTCTCAAGGCTGTGGGAACAGGGTGTTGCAAGATGACAGCACAATTTGCATCTTTGGGGTTGGGGAAACTAAGGCTTCTTCTCCATTTGGCAGTTGGCGGGGGAACTAAGGGCCGTGCGGAGGGTGCTGGGGCTGTGTGGGCTCAGCGGCAAGGGCTCTGGGATGGGCTTGCAATGTCTGCCGTGGCACCCTCTGAGTGGGTGTGTGCATGCATGCCCGTGTGTGTGTGTGTGTGTGTGTGTGTGTGTGTGTGCATGTGTGTGCACAGGAGGGGGAATGATCTTCTCTGAGCTGGTAAATCTCTATCCACCTTGCCTCTGCCCTTTGGACAATGGAGGAAGCACATTGGTGGACAGAGGAAGTGGCTCTCCCAGAGTCCCACGGGGAGTAAGCGGCAGAGTCAGAACCAAACCCCAAATATCTGTCAGGGAGTCAAGTGCTCCTTAAACTCCCTGGCGTGACTTTCATGCAAGGAAGAATATCTTTTCTGTGATCCTCTGTGAACAAGAAACTGAGCTGCGGGGTGGGCGTGGTGAGACGTGCCCCTGGCAGCAGCCTGCAGAGCCAGGATGTGGGTCAAGGATGTCGGGGCTGCACTGCCTACAGCTGTGGCGGCCCCGTACTTACTGATGCCTGGAAGCAGCGTCTGAAACATTCTAGAGCATTCTGCACTCTGGTTTTCCCTTTATTTTCAAAACTCCCTACTGGCACGACTTCTCCTGTCAGACGGTTAGCTTACATTTTATTCATGGGCCCCAAAGCCCAATGGACCTTGTATCATCGAGTTCGTAAACACAATATTCTGTTTTCAGATGGGATCGTCCTTTGGGATGGTTAGCCATAAAAGGGCCATTTGGGACACGTGGCCTTTGTATTGAGCATCGCCCACCAGTCCCAATTCCCTGGGGTCCTCAGCATGTCAGACCTCACTGCACACATTCTGGGGGGACAAGGTGACAGCAAAAGGGTGGCCTTGACCTCTGGGGACATGACTGGATCAGAGAGAAGCTATAATGTGTGAACGCTAAAAAGCCGCAAAATCAAGGACTATAAAGATATATTCATAGACTGACTTCTAATAAACCCCAAGCAAACCCCCAAAGACCCGCCACGGAGTGCAGGACGCACCTTCTGGCTCTTGCACATCAGCTGTAATTTGCATCTCCAGCGCCTCACGCACCGGGGCACGGAGCTGCTCTCTCTAATAGGTTATCACAGGAAAGAGTTTAAAATACCACTTGAGTTGTAACCCCATCCACTCAGAGATCCAGAAAGGGTTCCCAGGGCTGATGAGAGAGCTGATTTGCAAATTACTATAAATTAACGAGTGATGGCGGGACAGGAAGACCCGCCGGGCGATGCTCGGAGTGCGTAATGCTTGCTGCGCCTCAGATGATAATAGTGGTAATTCCTGAGACGACCGCTCCTCTAGCCGGCACCTTTCACCCTGTGATCCTCAAGTCCTCTACAAACACTAATTAATTACATTAGTTTTATCATAAAGCCTGCTCGTTGCGGTACTTATATTATAAGCTCTTGCCAGCTCAGACTTCACGCCACGCGATTGCTGAAATTCCGCTCTTTGATGTCGCTAAGGGTCTGCTTTGGTCAGCATAGGCGCCTTCTTAACTGTTCACATCGCGTTGATAAGAGAATAAAGGCTGTTTGCTTCCTCCCTGGAAGTCCCCTGAGGAGACTGGGGAGGAGCCCGGGTCACGTGCTCTGACCAATGATGGGCCACACCGCACGTACACGTGTAGGGTCTGGTCAGAGGTGCCGCTGGGGGAGAGCTTGGCTTGGACACCACATGGATGGGCTGAGCCTGGCTGTTGGCGCTTTGGATAAAGCAGGATTCTTAAAACACAATTAAAAAATACACACACACACACACACATATCTGTATATATTTATATATATATATATACTTAGGGTCCGGTGCACAAAATTCGTGCACTGGGGGTAGGTGACCCCTCAGCCCAACCTTCCCCCTCAATGTGGCCAATGGCTGGCTCTGCCCCAGCCACCTCGGCCCCACCCCAGCCACCTTGCCCACCCCCAGCCCAGCCCTAGTCTTAGCCCCAGGGGCGACCACCCAGCCCCAGAGGCACCCTGCACTGGCAGCCTCCTGCTCACAGCCCCAGTCCCGCGCCTTGTGCCGCTTGGTCCCACCCTCGCTCCTGATTGGCTGATAGCATAGCGAAGGTATGGTCAAATTTGCATATTACTCTTTTATTAGATAGGATATGTCTATATCTATATCTATATCTATATCTATATCTATATCTATATCTATATCTATATCTATATCTATACCTATATCTATATCTATCTATCATCTATCTAAAAGCCTAAGTGACATTTATGACTGAATGACCAGAATGACCAGTCAACCAGTTACTATGATGCACACTGGCCACCAGGGGGTAGATGCCCAATGCAAAGCTGCCCCCTGGTGTGCTCCCACAGCCAACCTCCCACAGCCCCAACCCCTGGCCAGCCAATGTCCTGAGGTCTCTCCCCCTGGCTGACCGGATCCCCTATAGGCCTCAATTGCTGGCCAGGCCAAGGGACCCCACCTGTGCACAAATTTGTGCACTGGGCCTCAGAGAGGAATAGATAGAAACATCAATGATGAGAGAGAATCAATCATCGGCTGCTTCCTGCACGCCCCCTACTGGGGATCAAGCCTGCAACTCGGGCATGTGCCCTGACTGGAAATAGAACCCTGACCTCCTGGTTCAGAGGTCGATGCTCAACCATGGAGCCATGTGAAGGTGCTAATGAAGGATTCTGAGCCCCAACCAGGATTGGCAAGAACAGCTGAGCTGACAATGTGCTGCAGGCACAGGTGTGCAGACGGGGTGGGGGTGGGTGATGCCTCTCCCTGCTGCTCCAGCGCAGTCAGCACTGACCGAGGGGGCTGGGACTCTGGGTCCAGTCCTGCTTTCCTTTTGCGAGGTGTGTGTGAGAACCTGTGTCCTTCTCTGTCAAACGGGCATCCTGTCCGCGCCCTGGCCTCACTGTGTCTGTGGGACTTGAGGCCACGGGATGACGTATGTGCGTGTTCTCCCCCATGGAAGCGCTTTGGCACCTACAGATGCAGCGGAAAGCAGGGGCTCTGAAGTGGAGTGTGTGGGTTACAGAGTCAGACCCTTTGTCTCTCTCGGTGACGGAGACGGGGAGCAAGCCTTTATTCTCGGGAGGCTCCATCTTTTTTCACACAAAACGGAGATGAGATCCTGGGGTCTGGTCTGAGATTTCAGTGAAATGAAACCAGCAAAGGATTGTGGTAACACTCACATATCAGGTGCTCAAATGCAAGCCGTGGTTTGCCAACCATGGGCCTATGTAGTGCCAGGGGCTTTTGTTTACAAGGTAGTTCTGCTTCTGTAGGTGCTCCATGGGGAAGAACGCCGCCCCTGGAGATGCTGGCTCCCATTTTGGGAGGAAAAGCATTTAAAAACCTAAGTGTCAGCACCTCCAGCGTCATGAGGGTGGCTGAGGGGGAGGGAAGGGCATCCTAGGCTGGCATTGCCAAATAGGTTCTCAGCTGCCTCCTGCTGCTGTCCGCAGCCCAGCCGCAGCGCCTCTGCTCAGCAGCGGCTTCTGTCTCTGCTCTGAGGCTGGAGGGCGCAGCATGGAGTCGGGCAGAATGATGGCTGATTTTGCCGGCTTCTTGTTGGTAGCCCTGGTCAAGCCTCCTAAATGCCCAAGTCTCAGTTTCCCCTGCATGCCACACCTCCGCTGGCCTCGGGGCAGACTCCGTCCCAGGCCTGGGAGTCCAGGCGCTGAGTCTTGGCTGGTGACATGCAAGGCTAGGTGAATGGGGACTGTCATCATTGTTCCAGTCTATGGGAGCCAAGCTGTCCAGACACTAGCCCACCCCCCTGCCCTTTCCTGCCAGCCCTCCCAGACCCATGCCTTATCCACCATCAATCTCATTCTCATGAGCACTGGGCAGTGCTTCGAATCCAAACCCCCCACCCCATGCGAACCCATGTGGCCACGCTGCTCTGTGCTTTGTCCTCCATGACCAGCTCTCTGTGGCCCCTCTCTGCCCCGCCCCATTCCTGGCGCTCTCTAAGCTTCCCCTTACCATGCCAGCCTGCCCTCTCCTTCACCCCCTAGCATTGGCTGGAATGGCTCCCCAGCCCAGGATGTCTTTCTAACTATTCCACCTCTGTTTATCCTCTTCAACCCAAAGTGCCTGAGGCTGGAGAGGCCCACTTCTGCTTCCAGACCATCAGCACCTCCTCGCCTTCCTGAGCAGAGGCGCTGCTCCTCTGCCCAGCCCGCCATGTCCATCTTGCTGTGATCCCTGGGAGAAGCGGCCTTCACCCACTGATGTCTCTGATCCTACCTTCTCATCTCGGTCTCTACCCCGCATTCCTTCAGAGTTGTGTCCACACGGACCTGACATGCATGCTCTGGACGTCCCCAGTGCCCCGAGGCACACTGATGCCCACCCCTGGTGCAAGTCAGGCACTTGGGAGCCACCTCAGCTACGCTTTCCTTCTGCACCCATGTCCACCTTGTCTGCACCCCTCACTGACATCACCCTGTAATCCCATGGGCAGACCCGCCGCACTCCATCTCTGGTCTGGACCACAGCAATGGCCTCCCCCGTTTGCATGCCTTGGCCCCCTCTAGTCTTGTACCCAAATAATGCATGCATTTCACTCTCCCTTCTTTGATTTTTATCTATTATGAATTATTTCATTCACAAATATGTGTGAGGCATATAGACAACCTAAAGAACAATGATTAAAACAATACACATGGACTCACAGGCTGAGATTAAGCAATAGGGCATCGCCAATATGATTGATGTGTTGCTTTCAGTGTTTGTGTTTACAAAATAGCGCTGTCTGTGGACTCTTCGATGTGCCTGGTACATGCATGTTTCTCTAGAATTTTCAGGAGGGGTGGTGTTTCTTGATCAACAGTGATGCACACCTTCGACTTTGCTGCATGAGTCCCAGCACTCTAAACAGTCCCTCACATTGTTGTGTTCATGTGTGTGGGATGGGCTCCAGGGACACACAGCCCCTGCCTGGGTAATGGCTCAAACACAACCATTTATTTCATTTCTCTCTTCCAGTCTGGAAGACACGTCTGAGAGGGACTGGAAGGAACGTCATGTGCCCTGGTTAGAACCCAATACACACCCCTCCCCATCCCCTCCTGCCCCATCCCTCTGCCTGCCCATGCCAGCAACTGACGAATGACATTCCACTCTGTGCCCAGGAAGGAAATTAAAAGCTTTCTGGTGGCCCAGCCTCCTTTTGCATCCTGTTTCTTTGGTATAAAAGGATATCTTATTGGGATATCAAAGTCCATTCCCCGATTACTCAAGAGTGTGAGAATGTGCACACCACTCACCGCTCTGCGCCCCCTGCTGTGGCTGGCTGTTAGTGGCAGGAGTCCTTGCTGTGAGTGCTAGCTCATTGCTTTTCCCTGGTGTGTTTCCGTAGCTGTGTCTTGTTCCCAGGGTCCTGATTACAGATCCCCTCTTGGCTGTGTGTTTGCAAGGATCGTTTACACTGTGGGGAGCCTTTTAGGCTTTGGCCAGGATCCTTTTCCTTTTTTTTTTTTAAAGGTTTAAATATATATATATATATATATAATTATTATTATTTTTTTTTTTTTTTTACAGAGGAAGGGAGAGGGGATAGAAAGTCAGAAACATCAATGAGAAAGAAACATCAATCAGCTGCCTCTTGCACACCCCGTACTGGGGATTTTCCCTTGACTGGAATCGAACCCGGGACCCTTCAGTCCACAGTCCGACACTCTATCCACTGAGCCAAACCGGTCTCGACAGGATTCTTTTTCTTACATGCAGGTTGTTCCTTCTAATGCCATCCATTTGATCAGTATTTTCCTCGATGATTTGCACTTTTTAATGTTTTGTTTTAAAATATCCGTCCTTCCCCGAGACCGCACATTCTCTAATCATTTCTTCTGAAACCGTCACCGCCCTTTGCCTTTGCCTTACAGTCTTGGTTCCGTCTCGCACCAGCTTTTATGTGTGGTGTGAGGGAAGGGATCAAGTTCCATTTTTCTCCTCATGAATAATCAATTGTTTCAGTGTTATTGATGAGAGTGCTTGCTTGTCTCTTCCATCTGCAACAACATCGGTCAAGGAGCAGGTTCCCAGATCTGTGTGCACTTCTTCCTGAGCTTTCTGTTCTAAAACTACTGTCTGCTCTTGTTCTCTTCAAGCCTCATCAATGTCTCTTCACCATTCACGTAGGGCAGTATTTTACAAGTGAATTCCAGCCATGTCACGCATACTGCCTCAGCACCTTGACTACACAGACATGGATGGGTTCAATAATACCATCCCCATCACCCAGCCCAGTTCTTGGAACCTTGTCATTGGGGAGACTTAATGAGCATCTATTGAACAAATAAACTCCCAGTTTCTGACATGACATCTAGTATTCCAGGGCACATGCAATATTTTTTCCATGAGTGGAAGTATGACTATGAAAACATCCTATAAGACTCAGGGCATGGGAGGGGCACACGATATGTTTGCCTCCCCAACCTGCCTTTGTTGAATGTGACCTTTCCTTTCCCCTAGACACCTGAGCATATATTGTAACAGTGACACATTTTGTGTGTGTCTCTCTCTCATGCATGAAACTGTCTTAGTCAGAGAAGTATATGGTAGATGCTGTAACAAGCAAGCCCCGAATTATGGTTTAACAAAATGAAACAGACACACACACACACACATACACACACACAGGTTAATTTCCTATTCATTTCAGTCCTATGTGGGTCAGGTGACTTTGCTGGGCTGTTCTCCCTGGTCAGTAACTCAGAGATCGGGGTGCTCCACATCATCTGGTTCTGTCAAATAGACGGAAGAGAGAGAATAACCTAAGGCACTGGAGGGAGGTTCTGAAGCCTAGCTACAGAACTGCATACATACTTTAGATCTGCATTTCATGAACCAGAACTAGTCACATGACCACAGTGTAACTGCAAGGGACACTGGGAAATGTAGTCTTCTTATACCCAGAAAATAGAGAAAAGATTGGCAAGCACCTAGGAAGACGCTGCTATACACACTAAAGCCTTAGCTCTTAGAGGCAGAACACTTCTCTCTCTACATTTCCCTTTGCCCCCTAACGCCCTCTGTTCTCGTGAAAAACAAAAACAAAAACAAAAACAAAACACAAAAAAAGAGCGCTTTGGGATCCCAGAGAATGGAGTCTGGATTTCATCTACCTCCGGATCATTTTGTAACCTGAATAACTCTTGACCTTGATAGGTCAGCCCCAGGTTCCAGTCTGGTTTATTCCAGTCCCGGCCTTCTCCCAGGCTCCGCAGGCTTCCCGTGGCCTGCAGGGTGCGCTCTGCCCGTGCCGTGTGGATCTCACCGTGCACAGGAATTATCCCTGCTTCCTCCCTGCCGCCATGAAATGCCTGGAAAGCAGACCTTCCCCGAATTCCAGCTTCCTGACAGGCCCCATTCATCCTCTGCTTGTTGACACGGCATGGCGTGCTTCCTACCCGTGCAGCCATTGTGCCGCTCTCCTGGGGTCGCAGGCTTTCTTTCCTGTTGGCAGCGCTTCCTCCATTCTCCTCCTCCCCACTGCAGCGCCGCACACGGCTCGGGGAATGGCCATCGGGTCTCTGTGTGGTTTGGCCCTGCTCGGCCGTCTGTCTCTGAGGCAGCCGTCAGTTCAATTAAACAAGGTCAGAGCTCTGCTGGCTGAAGGATTGTCTATGCTGTTCTACACGTTTAGCTTATTGGAAGGCGTTGGGCAGCAATAGGCAGGGCGCCGAGTATACTTTAATCTCCATAATGTACGAACATGTAGAAACACAGACACATAGAAACACACATGCCTCCCTCTCTCTAGCCAGCACACACACACACTCACAGGAAGAGACTAAAAAGAAATGTGCCAAAATATGTATCCTGGTTCTCTCTGAGTGGTGGCATCTGGACTTGTATATTCTTTTTTTTTATTGTTTAAAGTATTACAAATAGTAGTACATATGTTTCCTTCCCCTCCCCCAATTGATCTCCTCCCCCCCCGGCCTCCCCTAACCCCCAGCATGTGCCTTCACCTGCTTCCGTGCCCCCGCCCCACCGTGTCTTGTATCCATTGCTTATGCTTATATGCATGCATACAAGTCCTTCGGTAGCTCTCATACAGTCCCTGCCCCCACCCTCCCCAGCCTTCCCGCTATAGTTTGACAATCTGTTCAAAGCTTCTTTGCCTCTGTATCTATTTCCCCCCATTTCCTTTCTTTAAAAAATATTGCCTCTGCAAACTAGAAATAAACATAGGAACAAAAAATATTTGAGTCTCAATTTCAATGTCCAACAGTTCTGAGTCCCAGTTTCGATGTCAAATAGTTCCTCATGTGTGCATGTCAGCAATGCTATCTGGATGGTGGACACATGATCCAAATTTTCCAAAACAGGCCACTCTCACATAGTCTCAGCAGAAAGTGGGCGTCACAGTGAGAGGCAACAGGAGGCCGTCCCATAAAACAGGTGTTGGCAGGGGCCAAGGAGAGGGTCAGAGTGGAGGTCTCTGTGAGTCCTGGCCAGTGAGATGACCCTGCACTATCCCCCACACCCCAAAACCTCCGGGGACCTCTTGTCATGCTGCACGCTTAGTACACAATCCTGTCTGTGCCTGCTCTGGGGGGTCTGGGCAGAGGGAACACATTTCTCAGCAGGAAATGACCCTGGACGCTGTGACAAAAGGCACAGAAAGTTCTGGTGGCTCTTCATTGCCAATCGGTGTGGCAAGCCGAGTCACATGGGCCCACGGAATGAGGAGCCAGGAAGCTCAGGCCTGAGTGGTGCCGAGACAGGGAGCCCGAGTGCCTCTCAAATGGCCCCAAGGACTATGGAGGAATCGGTATGCAGATATCCCACCATCACGTGGGCACTTTACGTCTCTGACAGTTTTATCTGTCAGTTACCCCTCAGCTAATCTGAGAAAGAGCGGGCAGCTGGGTGGGTGGTGGGTCCGCAGGGTGGTGTGGGCGGGTGCGTCCGCCTCCACCAGCCGCATCGACGGGTCTGGGCATCATTGGCCTCCCTCGTTCAGGTTCTCCACGTGCGGAGAAGCCACCTGCAAGCCACGCTTGGAGCCATGAAGCCCAGTGACAGCCCATCCCTGTGTCCAGGAAGCAAAAGCTCACGCTTGGCTCTCAGCCTGAGCATCTACAGAGACTCCTGTGAAGGTGCCCTGTCATAGGACGCTGACGAATTCCAATCCACGCTGACCCTGAGGGGCTCCGGGGTCGGAGGCCTGCGCTAGTTTGTAGGGCTTGTGCACATGTTCGCATGTGTATACCACACACACACACGCACACACACGCACACACGTGAGCACACACCCCCCTCAGGTGCGTCCTTCTCGCGCCGCACAGAGTAGAAAAGGCCGGTGACACCGGTTTACCGCCTCCGCTGAAGACGTGCCTGTGATGAATTATGAATGACCTAAGATGTCTTAAATCAGAAAGAAATCCAATTTAAGTTTCCACACGCAGTTCAAAGTCCGCTTTTCATCTCTACTTTGTTCGCGTCTATTTTGCATCTCAGTAGGTTGCGCGCAGAGAAATGAGAAGCATTGTTGGGGTTGGCGTGGAGCAGGTATTGACTGATAGTCTTTGTTGTGTTCTGGGGAGAAAGGCCTCCACAGCCTTTTACCGTCCCCTTTCTCTGTGCCTCTCTGTGGATGTTTAATGCCCAGACGCAATGCATAGCACCTCGGCCCGAGAGAAGAAAGCAATTGCTACCTGGTATTCATTTCCACTGATGGAATGTTCTAGAAGAAAAGAATCCAATGCCTTCCTAATGTTACACGAGTCCTTGGCACTGAGAACCACCCTGATGCGTTACCTGTATCTACCCGAGGCTCTCTGCTGTGGGGAACTCTCTGCAGGAGTTAGAATTTGGTTAGAAAACAGCCTTCGTTTGTGAATCCCAGGTATGAAGAGCTATGTTGTAAATAAACGCACTTTTCACTTTAGATCTTTGTAGATTTCTATAGAAGACATATAATACAGAGAGGTCCATGTACACCTCGCCCAGTTTCCTGCTAGGGTAGCATTTTGCAAAACTAGAGTTACGGCACCTGGATACAATCCTGAGATCTTATTCAGAGTTTCATGTGCACTCATATGTGTGTGTGTGTGTATGTGTGTTGTGTGTGTTTTAATTCTGTGCGAATTTACAGCATACGTACCCACCACCAGAATTAAGATACAGAAGTTCCCTCACCACAGGCTTCCCCACACTGACCTGTAATGCCATGCCGCGCCCCCCCCCCATCCCCTCACCTCCCCACCTTCCCTAAGGACTGCTCGTTGCTCATCTACTCTGTGTCTAGAACCCTTTCATCATTCAAGGATGTGATGTATGTGGAACCTGCAGATGTAAGCTTTGGGACGGGCTTCTCCCCTCCGCACAATTCCCTGAGCGTCATCCCAGCTGCTGCATGGATCCGTGGTTTGTTTCCTCCTTTTCTAAGTAGTATTCCATCGTCTGGATGGATGAGCATGTGCCCAAACCAATGGCGCTTCCATGGAAGGACCTCTGGGTGACTACTCAGATCAGGGACGAAGCTGCTCGAAGCACATGCGCTCTGGTCCTCGGGGGACCATCGGTTTTCATTTCTGCGGGATGAAGGCCCAGCAGCACGATTGCTGGTTCCTACGCTGACGCCTGTTCAGTCTGATGAGAATCTGCCGAACTGTTTCCCGGAGGGTCGTTCCATTTCACCTCCCCGCCGGCCATGCAGGCATGATCCCTGATCCCTTTCTCCACAGCCTCACTGACATGGGGGGTGGGAGGGGGAGAGGAAGGAGAGGCATGGGGGGGACGGAAGTGGGGAGGGAGGAGGTGCAACATGAGTGAGGGCGGGCACTCTGAGGGGCGTGTGGAGGTGTCTCCTGGTGGCGAAGCTATGGAACACTTCCCAGCTGCTTAGCTGCCATCCGTGCGTCTTCCTCGGTGAACTGACTGTGCGTGTCTTTGGCCCATTTTGTCCCTGGATGGTCTATTTTCTCGCTGCTGCGTTCTGAAAACTCCTTATGTATCTCCATGTATCTGGTTCTCGGTGGGGCATGTGGTTTGCAAACGGGTCCTCCCAGAGGAAAGCTCGTCATCTGTGCTCTCAGGGGTGTGTTCTGCAGAGCGGAAGGGCCTCATGTTGAGAGCTGATGGATCCAGTTTTCCTTCCATGAATCACACTTGTGTGTGTGTGTGTAAGTCGGAGAACGCTTTGCTTAGAGACTCCTGAAGATTTTCTCTTTTCCCCTGCTAAAAACTTTCTAGTTTTCCATTGAAGCCCATGACCCACTCGGTTGGGTTTTATATCCGGCGTGAGGTTTAGCTGAGGTTCATTTACTTGCTGGTACGCGTTCAGTGAGAGCAGGACCATCTGCTACAGACGGTCCTTCCTCCACAGAGCCGTTGGCACCTTTGTCAGAAATCATCTAGCCTGTTTGTGAGGCCTACTTCCGGCTCTCTGTTCTGTTGTGTTGATCTGTGTTCCCTGTCAGACCATTCCCCGGTGTCTTCATTATTCGAAGTATAGAGTGAGGCTCAATGTCGAGTAGAGTGATTCCTCCCACTTTCTTCTTCTTTCTCAAGATTGTTTCAGCTATTGTAGGACCTGTGTTTCTCCATCAGTCTAGAATTCACTTGCCTATGTCTTTAAAAAATGCCTGTAAGAGGTGTCTAAGAAATTAGAGGCAGATCCAACCGTTCAGAGGGCGGCGGCATGAAAGGCCGCGAAGCCGCCTCTGACCATCTAGACGGCATGTTGAATCAGGAAGCTTGGAAAGCTGACCCAGAGGCCACGGTAAATCTCCAGAATGCCAGAAAAGCACCCACCAATGCTCCCCACCAGCTGCATCCATTTGAAGCAGCCTTGACCTCTAGGCTGCCTCACACTTACCTGCAACCAGGCATTGGGGACATGGACTCTTGCCCCCCCCCCCCACCTTCTTAGAGGCTGGCTGAGCTCAGGTTGGGGCAGAAGGGAACCCCCTCTGAGATGCAGAGGACACCCTAGAAGTGGTGGGAGGGCCCAGGGTGGACCATGAGCAGGGTTGGCGCTGTCTGCATGTGTTGTTGGGTTTCTGTGCCATCAATGAAGAAGATGCTGTTGCAAGGATAAGTCTCCCTGGACCTGTTCTTTACAGCTTCCTTGTAGGGAATTAGGGGGCAGAGTCGTCTGGTGGTCGATTCCTAATTCCCAGGGAGCTGGCTCTCCCTGACTTCATTCATTGTTGACTCATAATTAAGGTAAGGATCTCAAGGTGAGATTATCCAGCATTAGAGAGTATCCTACATGCACTGTTGATGGTCCTTATAAAAGAAGAGGACGGAAGGCACCCGGAGGGAAGGGCCATCTAAAGGCAGAGGAGGAAGTCGGACCTACACAGCTGTAAGCTAAGGGGTGTTAAGGAGGCTGTAAGCCACCAACTACCAGGAGAGCAGCACTGAATGGATCCTCACCGAGCCTCTGGGAGAAACAGACAACTCTGGTACCTCCATCTGACACTGCTGGCCTCCAGGCTGTGGGAGAATGGTTGTACGCAGCCTTCGCCTCCAGTCTGATGACTTGTTAGAGAAGCCCAAGGAAACAAATTCAGACACTTATTCTCTTTGATGGGAATCACAGTCAGCCCAAAGCCGCTCCTCTGCTAGACACTAGGATTCTGGAGCAGAGGACCAGCCCTACATCAAGGACTCAGCCTTGGAGGGAGCTACAGTCCCCATCCGAATATGATACAGTTTTCAATTTCTAAGGCTATCCCGGGAGTTTCCACTGTGTACTCCTCTGCCCACCTGACCAGGAGTTTCTAGTAAGTCACCAGCTCCTCTGTTGTCCCCAACCAGCTCACCTTGACTTGACCACTGAGAAACAGCCTGAGGCTATGACCTTGGAGGACACCCTGGGACCATGACCTTGATGACCACTGAGGAATAGCCTAAAACCATGACCTTGGAGGGACACTTGGGTACATAACCTTGATGACCACTGAGGAACAACTTAGGACTGTAAAACTGAAGGTACCCTATCTGAATGCTTCTTGAAGGACATATCTGTCTCCAGGAAAGAGTGATAATCACCACATACAACTCCCCAACATACGACACTGTTTGTACAAAGTGGACCACAGACATTCTTGCCATACACCAACCTGCCACAGAGTAGGAGGTTAGGGGAGGAGTGGGACAGATTGGCCGCTGAGAAAAGCTCCCTCCGCTGACCTGGAAAATGAATCCCCAGCAAAGGACTCTCTGTTATGTAGCATGCAGTGGCTTCTTCCACGCGGTCCCTATCCATGTTTTTCTCTACGGAGCAGCAGCTTTAGGTCACTGTTGAGAATATTTGCCATTTTGGTTGCTCACCTGAACTTCTGATCTATAAAACTCTGAGCTCATGTATGGCTGGGTATTTGGTTCACCCCTAAGTCTGTGGTAATTTGTTACACCATATAGGTAAACTAATACATCAGATACCCCACAAACGCCAAACATCCCCATTTCACAGAAGAGTAAACTGAGGCCCAGCATGGTGGCCATCTTGTCCGAGATCAGCCTGTCTGTGGCAGGGAAGGGACTTGCATTGAATTCTGCTATTGTCCCGCCACACAGCCACTAGGGATGTCCTCACCTCCCCTGCGCCTGAACGGACAACTGACAATGAAACTTTCGTATTAGTGTTAATCACGGGACCGAGAGTCTAAAAGGCCTTGGCCCGCAGGCCCAGCGTCTCTGGTTCTCCCTGTAGTTCCAACCATGACAAGCCTGGCTTCCTGGCCCCGCACCCCGAGTTTGGTCTAACGTGCCTCTTGGTAACAGCACCTAGTAAATTGTCAGGGAACGGCCAACGCTAAACGATGATCGCATGTCAGCCATTAGTGTAATTGTGTGCTTAAAGCCGCAGTCCTTAAATTACTGGAGTGGTGATTTCAGATTGAACTGGAGCCGCAGCCCAGGAATCATTCATCCCCAGGTCTCAGCCTGCAGCAGCGCGTGACGCGCACGGAGCTCGCCGCGTTGTTGTCGGAATTCCATAATCTATGAGACGCTCTTTCTCGGTCATGAAGTAGCTCATTATTAAAATGGAATATTGCATTCGTGTGTGCTTATTATTTTAATTCAGTGCTCCGGTGACTTACACAAGGAGGCCCCCAACTCTTCCAGGCTCCTCTCTGTTCTCCTACAGTAAAGTTAATTTATACCAAGATGATAAAAAATTTGATTTATTTTACAACAGATCAGTAATTGTGCTCTACAAATAAGTTCGTAATGATAATCAACAGCATTTTCAACATAATTTAATTTGCCTTCTCCCGAGAGGTAGTTAAATGTAGTAATAATAACGCCAGCGTTATGGACTCCCCAGCAGTTAATCATGGTCTGAATATGCAGACAGCTCCAATATTGTATTGACAGAAATTAAATTAACCATCAGCTTGGGCAATCAGTGGCTATACAGCTATTAAAAGCAATAAAGGCAACAAACCCCAACCGTTGCCAATTACATTTTGACATATACAAGGGAGAGGACAAATGCTTTTGATGTGAGATTTTTATTTCGATGAAAATAAGACCAGAGACTAGCACCTCGAATGTAGCAAGGGCTCCCTCATCCTCCAGAACTTGCAGAGAGCGATATGTGTTCTCACGTGTGGCCTCCCCGCGTGTTGTCTTTTTGTTGACAGGTTAGATAAAATGAGGTAGCCAGAATTCATAGTGGGTTTAACTTTGTTTTTAGAAATATATTTTTATTGATTTCAGAGAGGAAGGGAGAGGGAGAGGGAGAGGAAGATAGAACCATCAATGATGAGAGAGAATCATTGATCGGCTGCCTCCTGCATGGCCCCTACTGTGGATGGAGCCTGCAACCTGGGCATGTGCCCTTGACCAGAACCAAACCCGGGACCCTTCAGTCTGCAGGCCTATACTCTATCCACTGAGCCAAACTGGCCAGGCTATAGTATGTTAAATTTGAAGACACCTTTGTAATCTGTTTTGTCTTCTGGTGCCCTGCTTTTTTGTGTGTCCTAATACTGTGCCCTAGACACAGGCACACTGTGCGGACACAATTTGAAGAAGGTAGAGTGTCAGGGTAAAAAGGAAAGAAAAACAAAAAAAAAGATGTAATACTTGTGAACTTATAAAGATTCTCATTTAATAAGCTCAATGATCCTGTAATGAGACAGCGTTTTACCACAAACTGGGGCAGATTCTGAGCTGGTTTAATTCAATGCTCCACCAGACGTAGCATCAAGTGGGGGCTCATTTCCTTCTTTCTTTGTTTTGTTCTCTCCTTTTCTTCTTCTTCTTCTTTCTTCTTTCTTCCCCTCCTTCCTTCTTCCCTTCCTTCCTTCCCTCCATCCTATGTCTGGCATGCCACCTTCCTTCTTGGCGGGGGAGGGGTTAATCATGCTCAGCCTTGGAGCTTAGAAGCTGTCCATGTGGGATTGTCCTGGCTGGGCCACAGGCTCCAGAGGAACTGACCCCACTGAAGGTCAATGGCCACCACATTGGCTGTGGTCAATGGGAAGCGGTTCTGGCTGGACTTCAGCCGAGGGATGGCCAAGGATGGCATTGGGAAGAGTTCTTAGTTGAGGACTGACCACCTGTGGACTTGCGTGTGGCTCCCAGGTGGCCCTCTGGTGCTAAGATCAGGTGACATCTCAAACTGAGGCTGGATGGGGCTGGTGGGCAGCCTGTCTGTCTCCATTGTTTCCCTGGGTCCTCTCCTTCCCTGTGACCTTCGGCCTCTCCTCTTCCTCAGGTCGGAGATTATTTGAAGTTGAAAAAGTTACTTGGATTTTTTTAGAGAGAAAATATTGATTCCTGGCTCTTCCTCCTCTCCCCCCTGCCCCCTGCCTCAAGATGTCCATTCCTTGATACCCGGAACCTGTGGGTATGTTACCTTACGTGGAGGTTCTAAAATATTAAACAGGCATGCACACTCGTACACAGACATGCACAATAGGCGTCCATAGCTTGCCTGGGCCAGCGAGGCTGCCAATTCAGAATCAACAAGGAGATCTTGTGCAGGTGCGATTTCCTTCTTACAAGCATCGTCCACATAGCCCTGCACTGACAGCGGAGCTCACGTGACAAGCACTGTTATTTCCCATAACAGCTTTCCAGAGAAGGCTCTGCCCCACCGAATGGTGGGTTTGCGCACACGGACGTCAGGCCACAGCTGATGCTCTGTTGTGACATCCTTCCTCCCTGACGAGGAAAGACAGGATGTTGCTCCGGTTTCTGTCGCTGGTGAGTTTTCCCTCTCCTCCTCCATGGAGATGTATGTCATAACAGAGATCAGCAGCCAGGTAGGCCCTCTCTCTCCAGGCAGAAGGTAGACACGTTGCCAAGTGCTGACAAGATGTCGGTACAAAGAAGGCAGGAGAGCCCACTCGCCACCTGCCTGCTGGGAACCACCTGGCCTGCTCAGGCAGCTGGCAGTCTCATTCCTTTGGATGGAACAGGTAGCAGCCATCCTAAGTAAGCATGGCTGCTCCTCAAGTCCTCCCTCAAACTCTTCCCCTCAGAAAGTTGTCACCTCTGACTCACTCCTTGTCCCCCTGCCTTCTCCTTGACCCTCATTTTCTCTTTCTGCAGCTTTCCCTATCTTCGGCCCCTTGTCTCTGCGAATGGGGTCTTTTCCCCCCCTTTTTTATACCAAGTCTTGCCCTCGTGTTTCTGACCCAGGCTCTTCATTCTTCTTTGGCAACTTGTTTCCTTTGGTTGAGCCCTTTCTCTCTGGCATAGAGAACCGCACCCAACTGGTCATTGAAGGTTCCAGCTGGCAACTCTAGTGAGCAGTCACTAACCAACCATCACCCCCTCACCTCCCTTTTTCAAGAATCCCCTTTCAGCTCATCATCTTCCTTGATCTCCTGAGTCATTTGTCACTGGACATTCTCCTTCTTCACCTTCTCTGTTTCCTTCCCTACTGGATGTCACCTTCTCCTGTTTCATGGGGTATGTTCTTTGCTTATTTTTCTGACCCCCTTTTCTCTGTCTGATCCTTAAGTCTGGGTTTTGTGTCAGCTGAAGAGACATTCACAGGTAGCTAACAGATTAGCCAATGAACAGTGACTCAGTCTAGGATGAGCAGGACATGTCTAAGCAGATGCTGGCCTTGCTTGCAGAGCAGTGATGCTGTCTTAGACCCAAAGTTGGTTGTTTTTCATCCTCATGTTTATCACCTTGTGTTTGAAATTCTGCTACCCTTCCCATCCCCCCATGCCTGCCCCAAGGCTTCATGTCCTCACACTAGCATTCAAAAGAGGAAGAAGATCCAGGTAGTTATGGGCATAGATAGTCATGAGCACAGGTAGTTATGAGCACAGGTAGTCATGTGTACAGGTAGTCATGGACACAAGTAGTCAGGGGCACAGGTAGTCATGGACACAGGTAGTCAGGGGCACAGGTAGTCAGGGGTACAGGTAGTCATGGATACAGGTAGTCAGGGGTGCAGGTACTCATGGGCACAAATAGTCAGGGATGCAGGTAGTCATGGACACAGGTAGTCAGGGCACAGGTAGTCATGAGCACAGGTAGTCCCATGTACAGGTAGTTATGGACCCAGTAGTCAGGGGCACAGGTAGTCAGGGGCACAGGTAGTCATGGACACAGGTAGTCAGGGGTACAGGTAGTCATGGAAAGGGCTCTCTGACTCCTGCAAGTAGATATGCTCCCCCTGATGTGCCTTTCATGGCACCACGTTCCCAGATTTGCCACCGTTGGCACTGAGCTGTGATTTTGTTCAGCATCTGTCTCCCCTTGTTTTGGTTGAGCTCCCTCCATGAGGCAGGAACCATGGGAGTTTTGTTCAGCATTTTATTCCCC